>JAPYZK010001443.1:0-17687 GCA_030522785.1 Platygaster equestris | reverse complement strand
AAATAATACGGATCGTACCCTGATGACACAAAAACTCTTGTGGAGATTAGGTTGTAGGAGAAACTATAGAAATCGAGAACGTTTTCGGCATTTTTTGTGAAAAATAGTCAAAATTCGCAAGTACTGAAAGAAAATGCCTAATGGACATGTCAGTAGGGCAGTTATTTCCTGTCCGACTGATGTTGTGTTCTGACTGGCGAATTTCGACTATTTTTGCATGTTAACTGACGAAAACGTTCTTCATTGAAAGTTATCGCATCAACTTAATCTTTGTTAAACGAGTTTTTGTGTCATCGGGGCACATGCTGCATCATTTTTTGATTTCCACAAGAATCAGTGGCAGCAGCTTCGATGCTGTCACGAAACCGTCAGGGGGTTCATATTCTACTAGAGTAAAATGATGTTGTTTTGACACAAGCGTTAATACTATAGTATTTCCCAGCTTCAAAAATGCGGATGGTGCGATGATATCGCTTTTTCCGCTGTTGACCATGGTCTCATTTCGCATATGAGGTCCAATTTATACGATTGGGACCCCATTATAGTATTTTCAATGCCTCCAGTAGGGTACAGAGATAAACAACGATACAAAATAAAAGTAATCATGCGCTCAAACGACGAATACGTGGCGGACAGGTCGTTACCAGAGTTCGTATATGATGTGGTTGTACTAAAAACCCCAAACAAGAAACAAGGAATCAGGAAATAGCGGCGAAAGCGTCAGTAGCGCGAAGTAAATCTTATAGAAATATCCGAATTTTGGCCCGTTTTTGGAAGGAGTTGTATATACAGTAGCGTTTTAAGATGTCCGTACGGGGCAAATTGTACGCCATTATTTGTAATCTAGAACTTTCTATACCTTTTCATGTGTATAGTTTACGAATGAAATATATGTATGTTTTGAATCAATAAACTAGAGCTTTTTGATAACATTGTACTACATTTCTCCGTTGTGCAGGGTGTTACAAAATCACCGCAAATACCGAAAACCACAGATTCCTTGTACAATTACAAGACGATTTTTCCTTTGCCATTTTTTAAAATTCACAAAATTGACAGAGTTATCAGCAAGTGAAGATAGCCAATCAGCGCTTGACTTCACGACTTACGGCGCTCACGACTTTTTTATCACTACTGACTTCGACTCGTTTTTTTCGCCAAGCAAAAATCGAGCGCTGATTGGCTATTTTCACTTGCTCGAAACTCTGTTAATTTTGCAAATTTCAAAAAATAGCAAAGAAAAAAATGGTCTCGTTATTATACAAGGAATCTGGTTTACGGTATTTGCGGTGATTTTGTGACACCCTATATACATTGTAATGCAATATTTTGTCATAGGTATACGTTGTTATACGTATAACCGTTCAAGTGACTGGCAAGGACGTCGAATTGTATGGATATTTCGTTGAAATTCCCCAACGTGAATCTTACAAGCAAAGAATGGAAAATGTAGTCGTCTCTACATCTACATTTCAAACGATTAAGTATCACAGTTTTCAATGTTGAAAATTCAAAATCTCATTCATTTTGGAAGTCCGAAAGAAAAATGTTGGTAAAAAACAGAATTTCATGATTTCCGGAAAGGAGAGGACTCTAACAATGTTAATTTGTCAGTGTCCCAACTTCTTGGTTTTCGATTTTCAATTCCAATTTGAAACTTGTCGGACTACAAAATTAATGAAGTTTTGAATTTCCAACATCGAAAACTGCCATGTTCGAAAGTTTTTGATGTAGATATTAATGTTATAATTCCGTACACAACCAAACACAACAACGATTATTAGAAGAAATACTATTTATTTCCCGACTCTTATACATTTATCGCGCACACGCGCCAGATCATCTTGACCGAAATACGTCACACTCTTCGACACGTCTGGCCCCGCGCGCGTCCCAGACTCAACTCCGTCCCCTTGTCCTCACAGACTCACCTCGCCGCCCGGTCCAATTCCACACAACGCTATTAGCGCCACCACGCACGCGATGACGTTTAAAATTATGTGTCTATAACAGTCGGTCATCCTACATCTCATTTGTCCTCAAACGACGCGCTGTTGTACATATTGTATTGTTTATAATAACTTAACACTATATATTTTTTTCATTACATTAATACTAATCAAAATTATCAAAACACGCCGGCATTTTTCTCGCCCGCTTTTCTCGTTTAGCCACGTATTTGCTATTGTTGGCACTAATTACTCCCGGTTCCGCGTAAGACACAATCTCGTCATTCCCGCTTTCACTCGGTTCCGTGCCGCCGCTGTCGACATCCGCGTCATCATCAGATCCCGAATCGATGTCGTTGTCGCTCGGTTTCCAAATTTTTAGTTGGCTCACGTGAGCCGTCGTGAAAGATCTCTTATCTTTTCGATCGCGTAAATTTGACACGGCGTAAGTGTCATTCGTAAGTTCTTTCACGACGACAAACGGACCCTTAAATCTCGATTGCAACTTCGTCGATTCGCCCGTCGATGCCGGATTACATTGCATGAAAACCGTGTCCCGAACCTGATATCGTACATTTTTCACTCGCGTCGCGTCGTATCGCTCTTTATATTTAGCTTGTTCTCGCTCGATGTTTTCGCAAATTTCCGTCTAAAGCTCTCACGGAAACTTGTACTTTTCGTTCGCCAACGTTACGGAACGCGAATTTCCTGCTCCGAAACGCGTAATGTACCCGTAAAGAGCTTTAAACGGTGAAACACCGGTAGTTTTTGAGACGGATCTGTTTGAATCTCGCTCTCCTTTCCCCAAGACCAAGTCCCATTTCGCGGCATCCTCGCCCCCCAGCGTCGCGCGCAAGACAGGTAAAAGCGTCCCGGTCAAACGTTCAATTTGCCCAGTAGCCTGCGGGTGGCGGCATGAATTCAAAAAATGTTTGATTCCCTGTTCCGTGGCAAAGTCTTTGAACTTTTGAGACGTGAACGCCGTTTCCCTGTCGGAAATCAACCTCGCGGGTGCCCCAAATCTTTCCACAAACCTCTCTAAACGCGTTACCGCGGTGTTGGCACTTATATTTCTGACTGGTTCCAGTACAACGAATTCGGTTATGTTGTTTATGATCCCCAGGATATACTTGTTTTTTCGCGCACTCGTCACAAACGGCCCCACCTGATCGACGTGCACAGTTTCGAACGGGCGTTTCCTTGGAGCGATCAGGTGCAACTGACCCTCCTGCCTCCCGGGTTTCCCCTTCGCCAAAATCCACTCCAGGCACGATTTAATGTGGTACCTTGAGTACCTTTTCATTTTCGAAAAGTAATGGAGCTCGCGTATCCTCCCCAGCGATTTCAATCTCCCCGTGCCCACTAAAATCGTGGCAACTTATCACGACCGTTTTTCGCATACTTTTCGGTACCACATATAAAATCTTACGCTCCGCGCGAACCGCTTCAACCCGATAAAGCATCCCATCATTCAATTCAAAATCTTTGACCTCCCCTCTCTGTGACTTAGAGCGCTCGCTCTCCCTTTTTTGCAAAATAGACACTTTTCGGGTCACACCTGGGTCTGCGCGCTGGAAAAGGAGGATTTCATCCTCCTGAGTCTACAGAGCGAGCACCATATGATTCTCGACCAGGTCGTCTGGCGCGTCGACAGGTGCCCTCGACAAAGCGTCCACGTGACTCATTTGAACCCCACTACAATGCTTGAGCTCGAAATCGAATTCGGCAATCGTCGCGAACCAGCGCACAATTTGTGGGATCTTATTTTCTGTGCGTTCATGTAAACCAACGCTTGACAGTCAGTCACTATCACAAACTTGATTCCCACTAAAAATTGTCTCAAACGCGTAATCGACCAGACGATTGCCATTAATTCCAATTTGCTCGAGTGATACGCGGCCTCGACTTCTGAAGTTCGTCTACTGACCTCGTAAACAAGGTTCAAATTTCCGGGAACGCCTTGCAGTAACATCCCCCCTACCCAAATTCAATTCAAATCCATCAATTGTAGAATTTTAATTCATTTTTATATTCAGTCGTCATTATTCTTACTATTCCTATTATGCAATGTATATTATTTTTAGGGTTACGATTGCACTTTTCAATTTAGGATTTCTCAGTTCTGAAATGCACATTAGAGATGTAAAATTCATAACTTTTGTGATTTATAATTTAGTATGCCGACAATTTTTGATACTTATCATGAATCTTCGAAGTTTCGAAATTTCCTTGTCTACTCTACTTGACGAATGGAAAAGTTGAAAAAAATGATAATTTCACTAGAATATCTTACAATTTCCAAATCTTTCAATAGATGAATGAAATCAACAATAATTCTCTAAAACCTTGTGTGAAAGGCTTTAGAATTGTTAGAAAATTTTGACTTGAATTCTACAATGCATGAATTTGACATACAGTTTTTCTTTATATATACATTCAAAATGTCCCAACATGGCCGTTATCAATGTTGAAAATTCCAAAAACTTGTTTATTCAGAAAGCCTGTAAATGTTAAAAGCAGAATTCAGAATTAGAAACAGAAAGTCTGGATACTGAGATGAAAAATTAAATTTTTCAAAGTTCTCTCCTACACAGAAATCATCAAATTTTGATTCTGGAACACATTTTTTTCAAATATGGGAAAAGTGAACAATTCAGAAAACTGCATAATTTTGAAAACATGTGATACAATTTGTACTATTTCCAAGTTCGAAAATTTATGAGAAAATACATTGACAAAATTGAAAAAAAAAATTCTTTCAAAATCAAGAATCATGAGAAATACGTAATCCCTTAAAAAAAAACGTTGAAAGAGTGTAACGCAAAAATGAACTCATTCAAATTTTCCCGCTGTAATTTAAAATTTTGGGATAACTTTTGGGGGCAGATTTTTCGATCGGTAACATCCGGCCTTTCTTCCCCCATCCCGTTACTCATGAAAATGTGCATATTTTTCTCGACGCATGCCACACGTTACAATTAATTCGGAACACTTTCAGAGATTGGTAAACTTTGATCGATAATGAAGGTAATCGATTCGAATGGCAATTTGCCGAACATTTAGCTTTCTTACAAGAAGAGACAGGATTGCGTTTAGGAAATAAATTGCAGTCGAAACACGTACAGTACGAACATATGAGAATGAAAGTTTCATAAGCTGCGCAGACGCCCAGCAACAGTGTGGCGGATGCTCTTGAGTATTGCATGAACGCATTGAAATCACCTAAATTTCAAGGTTGCGGAGCTACAATTCTATTCATTCGTGATGTTGACACAACTTTCGATTTTCTAAATTCCCGAAATCCATTTTGTAAATGATTGAAAGCTCCTTCATCGCCGCAAAATGAACATGTTTGGCGTCCACGAATAAACAACATTCTCTATAATTTCTCGCAGTTGCGAAATGACGAGGATATGTATAGTTTTGAATCTCAACGTCATACGGGATTTATAAGATTTTTTTCTGCTTGCCTTGCTGTAATGAATGTTTACGATGATCACGATAAACTCAGTTCATCTCAATTGAAATATTTATTAACTCACACAGTCAAGCAAGACCACCTACAACTATTTTCCCGTGCAATTCGAGGTTCTGGAGTGTGGTGCCCAAACCCAACCTGTATGCATTTCACTTTCGCATAAAAAAATTGCTACTTCACCATCAAGTAAAATCTTGCAACGGCAATGCAGATGTGATAGACAAAACTTAAATTCTTAATGTCAAGTCTACCCAAACAGCAAGGCTTGGAAATTATAGTAGAAGAGTACACAATGAAATGGCTATCGCGCATGGCTCGAAAATACTCATGAGATGTTTTGGTCGATGATAATTTGAACATTGCGTTTCCAGAAGTTCATTACCCATAAATTACTGAATTTTCGGGTGGCGCTATAGCATACATTTGCGGTTCCATAATTAGGAAACTTATTTTGAAACAATTTCATATTCGTTGGCGAAACAATGTTATTGTTAAAGTTTTGAAATGTTTTTTTTAAACTATTTCATATTCGTTTGACAATTTAAAGTTTTTGAACACTTGATATTTACAAACGATTGCGTTAGTCAGTTGCCTTATAATTATAGTAAGTGTGTGACAATTGCTTTGATCAAAATAATATTATGAAATGTCGAACATCTCGACACACTGAAGAATTAGTAGAATTCTATAGATTTTGTTACAGAGAGTGGTGCTGTTGGTTGTGTAAGCTGCTCGTCTTTTGTAATTTTTTGTGATAGTTGTGACTTTCTATATGCATATTTTACCTTAGTTCATAATTGTTCAAGTAAGGGAGTATTCCTCAATGTTAAAAAGACATATTCTTATGTAATAAATAACAGACCATTTTGTTATTCGGTGCATGTGCTATTAATGAATGTACGTTAGGGAGTGCTTTCTTATTTTTACTTTATATCTATTTTTCTTACAATTCCTCGGTTGCCTATATGGGTTTTGATAAAGAAAAGTTGATTTCTCATCGCTGTTTTCCTCTCATCTTGTCGAATTTTCCTCATTTACAGAATGACTCTTCAGTAAAACTATCAACAAAAGAGGGATGATTTCTCGCTCTTGAATACGGCGACAATATCGTCAACACCAAAAAAAGGTTTTTTTATGACATGTTAAATTTTTTTCACAATTAAGTATTTCCATGTACATAGCCTTCCAAACGATATAATGAAATCATGAAGAATTCTATTTTTCAATTGAGTTATTCAAGCAATATGTATCGCTGTTTTTGAAAGAGTGATTTGTGGATAAAATTTCATGAACAGTAATTGTATGTTCTATAAGTCTTTAAAATACAAAGTTCTTCTTTAGGCAACAAAATCGTCACTCCAAGATGATTATGGAAAATTAATTACAAAACGGCAAAAAACAAAGCTTATTAATAAAAAGAATATTAATAAAGGTGATGTTAACAGTAAAGACTCGATTATCGTGTTTTTTATGAATATTTTATTATGAAGAACCTTTCGTTTATATCTTATATCTTTATCAGTGTAAACAGTGTTATCAAAACTCGGCAATTAAGTCAATTTTACGAAATAACGTCAAGAAAAATTTTCCCAAAATTCAACATTTTTATTAAGGTAATTTATATAATGTAATTTTACATACATTTTATCATGAGAATTTCAGAAAATATTCACTATATCTGATATGACGTCGCAAATTGTAGAACACTGGGGTGAATCGATTCTTTCCTCAATTTGGGGTCCCGAATTTGATTTACGTTGGTACTGCAGTCCGCAGTAGTGGCAACAATACGTGAGTACCAGTGATCGTCAACTTACATGTTTAAATTTCAAAATTCTTGTATTTCAGCAATTTTTTGAGGTAAAAATTTTTATTGTGTAAACATCTTTCATTTTATGGTTGAAATGATTGTTCGACACGTCAAAAGTCAATTATTTTCACACTTAATAATTTCAGAATTTGTTATTATTTACGAACCAAAAAATGTAATATTCAAAAATTGATCATTTTGACACACCTTATAATTTTTAAATTATAATTACAAATAACATGGTAATAATTAACAAGTCATACTTATATTACCATCGAAATTTCGAAATTCGAATCAATTTATTTCGGATTTCCAAAATTTATGAATTCCGACTAATTTGCAGTTTTTACATTTAAAAATATGAAAATCATAAATTTCGTAATTTTCAATTCGTGACTTTTCAATGACGAGCGAGTTGCTAATTGAAATTGAAGAATTTTTGAATTCCAGAAGTTTTTCGACATCACACAAATTTGTCCATTTCAAAATAATGTATAATATTGTATATGTTAAACTACAATTGAAAATTCCTAAATCATCAGATTTATAAGTCTTGGAATATAAGAATCTTTTATAATCGAAAAATTTGGAAATCCCTAATAAACTTGCGAATTTCAAAATTCTGGAATTTAAATCACAAAATTGTCACAGTAAGATAATTGAACAATGTAATTATTGAAATTTATTCGTTACTCGTATGATACAGTGTCGTTGTTTACAATCATTTACAATGTTGACAATTCAACATTAGTCGGCAATGGTTGACAATCACTGGCACTCACGCACTGTAGCCATCACTACGGACTGCAGTGCCAACATGAATTAAACGTAGCACTCCAAATTGAGGAAAGAATCGATGCCCCCTTAGTGAATAATCTCACAAACACAATTTATACTAATAATTAACACATACGATGTTGATCAAATTGCAATATGTCACATTCTCGTATTCAAATACGCGCCGCCATGAGCTTGTGCGCAGAACGCAAAAACCGGCCACCTGCGCAGGATGTCTAGAGTACTCCATAAGATGGACCTTAAAATTTTTACTTCGACTTCCGTGCATTCCATATCGAGTTAGAATTCATATCAGTGTAAATGACATATGCACAAATGTCATATGCAAATATGCACAAGCGCTATATACAGATAAACTATACGTATTAGATTAGGCCCTCGCCAAAGTGCAAAACCTCCAGATGCTGGTGCCACTTCGCCATCTTAAATGCTCAGTCCATCTATACTACACCAGGAAAACGATACAGTGAACGCAACCTTATTTTTCGTTGGCGCAACGTGCGGATATGGCGCTAGCATGCGTTGCCAAGGTAACGGCTCCCGAGTTGTGTGTAAGGGAGAGCGAAGCTATTTTTGCCTTCAAAGTCATGTTAGACCATAAACGTTGCTGCAGCTAGACTGCCACCGTAGAAACAAACAAGAGATCCAAGGCTGGCATCATGTTAACACGCACGTTGCGCCAGCCTTAACTACCCAGGTAAATTTTACAGAAGACCAAGGCTGCCTCCAACTGGTTTGCTACTTTCTTTACCAACGCTGTGCGACCCGTGTCTGTTTTCCTAGTGTATAAGGTCTATTCTCGGACATGATAGTGGCACCCCGAACGTCCGTGGCCATCTTTTATCGTCACGCGCGAAATATATTCAAATTTGATAATGCACATCGTTTCAAAAGTAAGAAAAAAGTTGGCGGCTTTACAGATCAAAAAACATTTAGTTCGACATAGCCTCCCTATTAAAAAAAACCGCATGCCGCAGAAATTACAAAAATATTGTTTAACAAAACGCAGTGATACCCTGATATCGCAGGCTTTCTAATAAACAAGCATACTTTCCTGATACTATCAAAGAAAAGATATGAAAAAAGGCCCGAAAACCCGCTTTCTTCTGCACTACTTCACTCGGAAAAATGATGGGCACGAGCAGCAACAAAAACAGCTCGCCATGCCTTTTTTATAGCAGGAGTTGCTTATGAGCGAGAAGCTGCGCAATGTTGCAGCTCCAGCTCAGTCTTTCTGAACTGGACCTGCTTATTCTGCAGAGCAGTCGTATGTGGCCCATGAGAGCGACAGAGACAGGGAACCAATAAGTTTTGCATTACTAGTGTTTCCAGCTTCGATAAATAGTAGCATTTACTACCAGAAAAAGCAGCCCCTACTGCCCTCTGCCAGCTAATAGACAAGTAGCTTCATCCGCTACGAGCTGGAGCTGCTCGGGCTGATTATTTTTCCCAGAGTTGCTGTTACATCAATTATTACTAGCTTGTGTGGTCCCGCTTCGCTGGAACATTTCTTCAAATGTTCCCACCCAGAACATTCGATGAAATTTCGAAACATTCTGGAACATTGTACATGCTTCTAAAGCCTTCTGGAGGTTCTAGAGTTTTACAGAACGTTCCAGAGCAATCTGAAAGTTTTAAGAACATTCCGGATAATATTGAAATAAAACAGCGTTTTTGGTCCGATCCATATTATACACGGAGAGAGATAATCAGTGACATACGCTTACGATCAACCTACGGTCGGTTCTTTAACTCCTTCAAAAAGTGATAGGGTAAAAAGTTCGAGTGGTGAAAGTTTGAAATTCCTGTTCGACGCACATAGTATCGACCATGCAATAGATATACTGCGATGAGATAGCAACCAATAAGATGACTCGTCACCACTATAGCCGGTCAACTGTGCCCAACGCTTGAGTTTCGAGGGGTATACTAGCAATACAGAAACAGTCATAGATGGGATTCCTATATAATAGCGTCCTGCCTGGTGGACTCTTTCAGTATTGCGATCGTACGCACTCGGAACTCAAAGCGTTGAGCTCACGATTTCACGTGCGCCACACTCTAAACTCCGAGCGTTGGGCGCATGAAGGGACTCGTCTGTTTGCACCGTGAATCGCTAGCGCTATATGAGCATGAATACATTGTGCGACCAGCGTGAGCACTGGCTGTGGGAAAACCCTCTGTGTCATCTATTTTTCACTTTAATCCGCGCACATCGAACTTGTCATTTGACTTGTGCTCCCAACTTTTCCACTTTCACGTGCATACCATTGTTTATTTCTCTCCGTATAGAATCGTGAAAAAATGCGAGAAATATAAAAATTGCGTACACCATTGATACTATAATTTATTAACATCAATTAAGATTCAAGTTCATTCTTTTAATATGAATATTCATAATGAGGGTCTATATAAAATTTTTGATTACGTGAAATTCGATAATTTAATCCGCGATTTTTGACTTTCCCGGTTTTTTTACGACGCCATATCGAATTAGATCATGATAAGATCGAATAATTATCCGATCGGACCACAGAAGTAAGCAGAATCGAGAACAATAAGAGATCTAGAAATGTTCGCAGCGAAGCATACCGCAAAACAAGGCTGTCTCCATCTCTGTCTATAGGAGCGAGAGCGCTCGCAGGACGATCGGTTTCTATAATTTTTACGGACTGGATTTCACCCCAATCGTAGTATCTTATTATTGACGAGAAATCAAAACCTACCCACTCACACAACCACCATTGGGTGACAGTGGCCGTTTTCGAGAAAATTGCGGACAAAAAAAATACACTCTTCTATATTTATGTACATGCATATTCGCAATTTTTTCGCAAATGTGGAATCTCACTCCAATCAAACACCTTATTTGTCATCTGGAACTCAAGAGCTACTCAGGGGTATAACTTCCTTCGAGTTGCGGTGGATGGTTTTCGAGAGTATCGCGGAAAACAAAGACAACGCGCTCTTATGTATATATATGTAAAATACATATCCACCATTCTTTTGCGAACGTTTAATCTCACCCCAAACAAAATCACTCGCTGTTCGAGAGAGCTCAGGGGCTACTCACAGATACGACAACCATCGGGTTGCCGCGGGTCATTTTCGAAAAAATCGCGGACAACAGAAATGACACGCTGCCACACATATTCCCAATTTTTTCGCGAATATGGAACCTTACCTCAACCAAACTCCTTATTTGTCAATTCAAGCTCAAGGGCTACCCACGGATATAATTATCTTCAGGTGGCGGTGGGTGGTTTTCGAGAATATCGCGGACAACAAAGATAAGGCGCTACTATGTGAATATACATTTCGAAAATGTATATTCACATGTATCATCATGTATTTTTTCGCCAATGAGAAATCTCACGCCAACCATACTTGATATCGAAAGGGGGTCAAGGGCTACCCATGCGTACAACTACAGCTGCGTTGCCGTGGGTGGTTTTCGAAAAAATGATCTCATGTTCGCAATTTTTTTTGCGAACGTGAGATCTCACCCCAACCAAACTCCGTATTTGTCAACTTGAGCTCAAGGGCTACCCACGGGTATAACTATCTTCGGATTGCGGTAAATGGTTTTCGAGAACATCGCGGACAACAAAGATGACGCGCTACTATGTGTATATACATTTTCGCAACTTTTTCGCAAAATTGAAAGCTCACGCTACCCACATTCCCTCATTATCAAAGTGAGATGGAAAGCTACCCACGGGTACAACCAACATTGCATACCGATGGATGGTTTTCGACAACATCATGGGCAAAAAAAATAACACGTTCCCATAAACATATGTATATATCCGCAATTTTCTCGCGACCCTGGTAAACCTCTAACCACTTAGATAGGTGGGTGCCGGGTGGTTACTAGGTGGTTGTCAAGTGGCTAATATTTCCTGACTACCAAATTTATCAAAATGTCAGTTTTATACATAAATTTATCTTATTCGCTTATTTCCTCATCTTCATCGGGCAAAATACAGCGTAATAGTCTAATAAAATACGAATATTTATTAGATTTTATATAACTGTCGATAAGGTAGGATCTGCTAGTTTACCCTAAGATAAATAAGTCTTATTATTATTTCAGACTATTTTGCGCTGTATTTCGCCCAAATAAAATTAGAAAATCACCCAACAATTATCAATTTTATTGGGAAAATGCATTTTTGATCATTTTCATACGAACAAATATAAACTACTTGACAATCACCTAGTGCCCACCCAGCAACCACCTTTCCAAGTGGTTAGAGGTTTACCAGGGGAATATGAATTGTCACCCAAACCAAACTCCTTATTTATATGAACTGAAGCGTATAACTACAGGTTGCGGTCGGTGGTTTTCGAGAATATCGCGGACAACAAATATAACGCGCTACTGTGATATAAGTAATCTTACTTTTTTCGCGAATACTAAATGCTACTCAAACCAAACCCTCTTATTATCAAAGACAGTTTAAGGGCTACCCACGGGTACAACCACTATTTGGTGACAGTGGATGGTTTTTACAATAATCGCGGAGAACGAAAACACACAATTCACTTTTTCGTACGTTTCTATACGATCGCGAAATCTCACTCCAGCAAAACACCCTTATCATCAATAGGGGCCTAGGGCCTACCCACACGCACAACCCTAATCAGGGGGCAGTGGGTGGTTTTCGAAAAAATCGCGGACGACTAAAACGCAGACTTTGCTTTTTATATATATCTAGATTAAGGAATGTCTGGCATAAACTCCATCACTTTATCAATCTTCAACACTTCTCCTAGTCTACATTAACTACAGAGGTGATGTCAATCTTTCCCGTTTTCTAATCACAGCGTCTTTTAACTCGTGTCAGAATATTAGGGACATCAGTAGGACAATAGTAGGGGTAGAAGAAAGCGTGTTGTCGGGCCTTTTTTCATATCTTTTCTTTGATAGTCTCAGGAAAGTATGCTCATTTATGAGAAAGCCTGCTAAATCCGGGTATCACTACTTATTGTTGAACAATGTTTTTGTTATTTTCGCGGCATGAGGTTCTTTTGATAGGGAGGCTATGTAGAACTAAACGTTTTTTTATCTTTAAAACCGCGAAATTTTTTTCTACTTCTTCAACGTTTTTTTTAGGGGATATCACTGCTTTTTGTAAAATTATTATATCTATCAGTAAGTGAGTGCATGTCTTAAGATTATTCAGTAATTGAAGAAAAATCATATAATTATGCAATACTAAGAATATGCTTCACGAAATGTGTAGTGGATTTATTGAGTACGGCAATAAACCAGTGCGGTGTAGAGGAGTTATAGAATCAATTACTGAACATCTGACAACGAAGGATGTATTGTGGGGGCAGGTGGTTCAAACTGATAATTTGGAAAATTATACTTCAAGAAAATGTACTTTTGGAATTGTGATTCATCAGTTTATATGATTATTTCAAGGTCATATATAATTATTGCTACACTCAATGTTTTATTGTTCCATGATAATTATCGAATTATTGATCACCCCTTGCGGAAAAATACTACTCGGTCAGTAGTATTTTTTCGTAAGGGATGATACAAAACTTAACTATACGTAAAAAAATATGATGATAATACATCACGATCCAGCTATTTCAATTATTTACATAGTTATATGAATGCAAATTCTGAAAATATGTCAACTTCAGCTTTTGTTCTGAAATTAATTGGGTTGAATTATTACCCACCAAAAAACACTATACACTCAATATTTTATTGTTGCACAATAAATTATCAAGAACTAGCGAATTATTGATCATCCTTTACGGGAAAATACTACTCGGCCAGTAGTATTTTTTCATAAAGTCAACTTCAATTTTGTCCTGAAATTATTTGGGTCGAATTATTACCCACTGAAAAATATGCTCACTTGTGAAACATTTTTAGATTTCACTTCCTCTCAACTATACTACATTACATTACACTAATTCATTCAATCCGATTAATATGTACATTACACTTCGGAATATATTTCTTGACATTTTATGTGAATAATCCTAGTAATTCAAAACCTGCTCTCTCCATTATTCCGAGTAAATTCAAATTCCATAAAAAGAAAAAAAAAAAAAAAAAAAACACACACACCGAACTGGTTACAGTTCAATAAGCTTTTTTCTCGTGACAACTACCGTCTACGATACAGATGAAATGTCATCAATTAAAACATTTCTAATATCGCTTTTTCTAATGCGAGAATGAATGAATAATTATATGAATTTTGTATCGCTAATTTTCAGAGAATTGTCAATATTATTGTATAGTATTATGTCAATATTATTATGATTTTCTAACTATGGTGTAGAAAATATAACTTCGTTTTAGTCAATAGTCCCAAAATAAATTTTGGATTCCATCCTATTATCCATTTGAGTTTCTAGATTCGATGAAAAAAATTATTTCATGACTCTTCGACGTCTTCCTGCATTTTTTTCACTATTTAACCCGGAAGCCTTCCGATCGGGTGGTCAACTATTTACGTCATTTTAATTATTATCCTCAGAATTAATTTTGAAGTTCGTTACTATTTTTCTGCAACAAATTCTGAATTATTGAATAACAATTTGTTCATCACTCTTTGTGCAATCGTTTTCATCAAATATTATAGTTCTTTCATCGTAATTATTAATTATATTTTGATCTCAATTTTGACATTCCAAAAATTGATTTTCAATGCTATCTTTTATCTTTTGCAATAAAGTTTTGAATTGTTAACAATTGTTCGATAATCATTGTGGGAATATTTTCAATAATTTTGAATAACACAGTGCGACAAATTTTAAACTTTCTTTATCATCTAGGGAAGTGACAGCATGAATGGGTTCCTGGTAACCCCTATAGACTCCCCCTGAAGGGATTTTTACGGGTCAGCTCGAATAAGGGATATATAAACAATAGGGTTCGGACATGATTTATTTTTGTTTTTTTTTTCCATTTGATTCTACGGATATGACTTTGTGTATCCAATTTTTATCCTATCGTCATTTGAGAAGTAGGTTTCAAGTTACAGCGGTTTAAAAAACGCTCCAGTCCAAAACGCATTGGTGACCTTGGTTCGAGCGCGTGGCGTCACTTCTGCCCATCGGGCCACCGGTTGGCCCAGTATGCCGGCTATTTAGTAGGCTTTTTGCTATGCAGTGTTATACATTACCACGTTTTGACGGTTTTGACGTGTTTGCTGAGTGTTTTTGATGACTTCGTTTTAAAATGTCGAAAGTCGAAAATCAAACTAGATACCGCGTGCGTTATGTGCCATATTTTGACAGCATATGCTGTGAAAATACAATTGGTATTACGGACAAAACATTTTTTTACTACCGAAAGATAGATAGAGAATCCTGGCTTCGTCACTGAAACAGTCACTAAAACAATGAACTATAAACAATGACTAATTGAAAATCTTTTTTACCGATATCCACGCTAAATCCACTAAGATCCATGAAAAAATACTCTGTATCCATTAAGACCCACTCCAGATCCACTCAAAAATACCCTAAATTCATCGAGTCACTTGAAACTACTCTGGGTCTACCAGTATCTACACTGAGAATAATGTCTGTCAGTTTCGTTACGTCCAACTGAATTTCCAGTTAGACTGATAGAATTTTTCAGTGGTAACGTGTTGCCAACGAAAATTTTCAGTTGGGATCAACGAAAATTCCCGCTGCTTAAACTTTCATCGTTTTATAACTGAAAAAATAAAGTTGTACTGACTGACATGATTTTTCTCGGTATGCTCAAACATACTCTAAATCAACCAAGATTCACTTTAGATTAACTGGGATATAGTATATTTACTTAAAAATTGTCCGGATCCACTGTCCAGATCCACTCTAGATTCATTTGAATTCACTCAAAACGACTCTAAATTCATGAAGATCCACCGAAATTCAACTAGGAAATACTTTGAATCCACCTAGATCTACTCTGGATTCACCAAGATCTACTTTAGATCCACCGAAAACTATTTTAAATATTCTATATCTACCAAAATCTACTCAAAATTACTCGAGATCCACTCAAAAAAAGCCTATATTCGCACCAAGACCACTTGAGAACCACCGAAATCCACTTCAAAATGGGAGTGTCCATCCGGACGTTTCTGGATATAAACTGGAGATAACTGGATGTAACTGGGGATAAGGGAGTAATATAGAGGGCATAGAATATTGTATAGTATTGCCGATTATTTTATTAACAAAATTTTTATGTTAGAAATGTAATACTTAACAATTTTCATAAATTTTTTTCATACAAAAATTGTCATGAAAAAAGTAATGTCCAGTAACAACTGTGAAGAGCGGAAAGAATCCCCACTTTTTTTATTCAAAATATAACAGACTTAAAAATTCTAACGCAATCACTCCGTAGAATAAATAATTCGCCCAATTATTAAAAACTCGGATCGGATTTTTGTTTTATTAAAACTCGGACGCGTAAAATAAATAAAACCAATTAACAGAATAAAAATTCGAATGTTTCATTACTCGTTATCTCGTTAACTGAACATATTGCCAATTCATCCTAGTTTTATTGTTTCAAAAACTTGATCATCATACTATTTCAATAAAATAAACGTAGCTTAATAATTCCGATATTTAGTTGTTTTGTTGTCTCGTTAATTGTTCTGAAACTCGAACATATTACTAATTCATTCTTGATGATTCTAAAATTTAATTGTATTATTTGTTATTCGAATATTTTAATTCTTTGTTCACGTGATCAAGTAATGAAATAAACGTGCCAGAAAAGCTTATTATTGCACAAGAAATTAAGTATATAAGAACGTCCAAAAAACAGTTCCGTTGCATTTGGATGCCAACCTTCGCTAGTGAGCAAACTACTAAGTTCAGAGTAAACAAGCTGAAAGGAGATTCTCGTTGAGAATAGAGTTGTAGAAGTAAGAATAAATTGAGAAAATAATATTTTCAGAAATTTAAACAAATAGGGGTTTTGTATACTTTAAAAGTGTCGTCGTCAAAGAAAGGGAAAAGACTTAACACAGTATGACCCAGAATTTGTTAAATTCGAGAAAAACAAAAGAAAAGATCTTCAACCTGTCAAAAATGGACGTAGAGCTTTTCAACACCTTAAATTAGATCTTCCTTCGAAACCGGCTCCATTCTGGACGTCGAAAGTAATAGGTTTATTCAAACAAAATACCCTCCTCGAGGAACGACTGGAAAAAAATTCTTCAATTACCGATAACGATCTAGTCCCACCTTCTAGAATCGATTCAGATCCCTTTTGAAAGATCTTCGAGAATGCGGAAAAGTTTTTCCAGGAACAGAAAGCCTTGTCAATGCCACTGCTTGATTAAGTTTATGTACCAATTTTGTATTGTCAACATTCAAAATAAGTGCATTTTATTAGAATAACCAATCGTAATTTAACTTCAATATTTCTTTTTTATTTGAAACCCTTCAACCACTGTTCTGAAACTATATTTATAGGAGCCTCAAGGGTTGCTTAAGGCGGTCGTCTTAAGTCAGTCCTTTTGTTACGAATACCGCTCGTGACACAACAACAATTCTTTGAATACTGTAATGCTCCGAGCTAGTGCCAAGGCACGTAGGTTCGAGACGTTACATAAATAATGCAGGGATTTGGTTGTAATAAAGAAGTCAACACTGAGTTAAT
>JAPYZK010001442.1:0-17591 GCA_030522785.1 Platygaster equestris | reverse complement strand
ATCGCTCCTGCAATACCCGATCTTCTGCTATTTCGATATAAATCGATAATATTTCTATCGATTTTATTACTTGCGGAATACGCGGGAAATTCAAATAGATATACAGTTATTGTTCAAGTACACATTTCTATAAACTTTTGCCAAAGATAATTGTACATATCAACTTAACATATGCTCAAAATTAGTTGATTTCTGTAATAAAGATATGGAAAAAACAACCAATAACTTTGATAACTTTTATTCAAAATCACCATCATCAACAATAAATTTTTTTTATTGATTTCAAGCATCCTTGAAAGAATAAAGATGCATAACAATGACTATGGTAATATTTGTATAAAAACTTGTATATTCACATCTGGAATGCATTTTATAATGCTTCGTATTCATTTGCACGAACATTTTTCTCAAAGTTTTAGCCTTTTAATGTCTTCCGGTTTCAAGTCTACTCTCGATGTCGCGATTTTTCGCACTTCGAATGGTGTTAATCTCCAGGCTATTGCGTCGGCTCCACAATAATCCATGAGCTCTTCGATTTTTTCGACACTCAGAATAGTTGCTATTTGCGTAAGCCTCGCGAATTTGTCGCGGACAGACCAAGATGTTGCTGCTGCTAAATAACTCGCTAATGATCGCACTTCTTTGTCGAAGATTAAACCACCAGCCTAAAAAATCGACACATAAATCAAGTTTCACTAATTGTTATTTCATTACTTATTATTTTTTGTCATCTCATACGTACTCTGTTGAAGGACGTTTTAAGCACGACTTTTTCTAATCTCGCTGTCACTTCCGACGTGAGAATGCCAATCAATGCGTCATAATTCGCAGGTGTAAGGCTGTTTTTGAAAACTTGTAACAGACCCTCCAAGTTCATGATCAAAGTTGGCACAAAGGGCTCTTCAGTTTCGTACCTAAATAATTCATCCTGCAGAAATAAAAATACATCAATCAAGATTACGTGATTACGAGATCAAAAGTACAAGATCAAGATTAAGTGATCAAAAGTACGTAAATCAAAAGCTTTTACAAATTTCACGCAAAAAGCAAAATAAAAAACTACATCAAATTCGCTGATGAATACCCTACAGAGGGTCGAAAGTTTGATACTTCATGGAGATAGTGATTTCCACCTAAGTAATTGATCATTTTCGCAAGTTTAATGATAGTCATTTTCTAGTTGCACACCTCCGTAATGCGATGATTGATAGTGAGAAATGAATCGACCCAAGGAGTGACTCTGGGCTTAATAGCACTTGCTCGTAACTGTTCCAAACCATAATCAATAACTGTCCTCAAAGTGGATGCGACTCCTTTGAGTCCAGTTAAACAGCTGTCAATTTTTCCTTTCTCCTTGTCTTGCGTATTTGGGAATGCTTGATGAATTTCGGTTTGGAGGCTGTTGCACAATGTTTCGACGTATTCAATACTGACGTCAGTGTTATTCAAATATGCCTGAAATTATAAAGTTTGACTACGGGGGTTGGTAGACCAGTGGTTACGCCATCTGGCTACCAGTCCATAGGGCACGGGTTCGAATGCCGGCGGTGTCAAAAATTTGTTCTGGGGAATTTCCTCGGAAAAAATTCCCCGATTCCCAAAAGTGATTTCGAGCTTTTGTGACCGACGGGAATAAAATGGAAAATCGAGGAATAAGAACAGAAAAACGGGAAAAATGGTGGTAAAAAGGAGAGGTCACGTGACGGGGAAGACAAATTTAGGATTCAAGGGAAGAAGAGAACAGATCCGAAAAAGGAGGGTGAGGGGGGGGGGGAGGGTCGTCGAAAGCAGCGCTGGGTCAAGGCCATAGAATAATACCCAACCCCTGGACGCGGAGGGATGAAAGGAAAAGATATAGCGGGAAGACCCAAGAGGGACCAACGCGGCGCGAGCGGCATAAAATTTTAATTCTCCACTCCCATTGCAGGAGGAACAGATAACAAAAAAAGAGTTGAACAAGATAGCAAAAGGAATGGAACAACAGATAACAAAAAGATTTTGAAACGGATAATAATTGTAACATGGAAAAAGTACCGGAAAAAGAACTGTATAACTCCCCCACCACCACCACGGAAAAGAATTGTACCGGAAAAAATTTTACCACGAGCGAAGAATACGGATAAGAATGTATGAGGATTGTAAATGTTTAAGAGAAATTCAAAAACTTGTAAAGAAAACAAGTATGAATAAAGACAATTACTATTAATTTTTATAAAGTTTGAGTAAAAATTGAAGTGGTAGCAAATGCTTTATAATAATTTGTTACCAAAAATGTAAGTCGTGCATTTTCTGTGTCCGAGGTATGGAGTCGCCCCTGTTGAATGCTGGACTGAATCGCGCTGTAAGCTTGTGCGAGGTCCATGTATCCTGCAGGGTAACCTTGACGTAATCTGCTTCTTAACTTACTGGAAAATTCTCCGTCCAATATTCCGCAAGCCATGTTCAGCACAGCGCAAACGCCGTCGATGCTCCAGCTCGAAATAGCTCTTCTATGATGACAAACAAAATGTAGATCACTAATTTTTTTCACTATATTTCACCTAAGCGAGTTACGCAAAAAAGGCATAAACATTTTATAATGACGATATTATTGAACAGCTTTTATGGATCGATTTGTATGAAACCATCTTGAAAATGAAAAATACCACCGAGACTTTTTAGAAATTCATCGAAACTTGTAAATCTTCAAAAATACTTGAGCACTTTAACAAGTTTTTAAAATGTTTTATTTTTTGTTTTTTAAATTCCAAGAAGAACTGCAAAAAAACGATTAATGAAGAAGATTCCGAAAGTTCTTGTAAATTACCAAATTGCTTCACAAAACTTGAATCCGAACAGTTTTCAAAAACGTACAATTTCCGAAAACATTAGGGAATCCGTTTGAAATGTCAACAATTACCTAATGCACTTTTTGACTATGAAAAAAACGTCGTCAATCATGCTCGAAGTTTGTTGATCTGGGTCCAAAGTATCCATTCCAATAGCTTTATTTACGCTTTCCTCCAGGAAGTATCTTTCAAGCGCGAGATAAGCCCCCAATAATTCTTGCATGCCGCGAGCTAAATCCGAATTGTACATGCAAATTTCGAACTCGTTCAGGGCGGTTTTACGCTGATTGTCGTCGGTTGTGCTGATTTCCAAATCATTCTAGAATTGATAAATGTAATGCAAATTACAACGTTTGAAAGTTTGAAAATAAATTTTTTGGTTGAGGCGAATTTTCGTATTTACCGTGACTCTTCTTTTCAAAAATCGAATGTACAATTCGGCCCTTGCGTGCATGATTGTCAATTCTCCCAAAAGCAAATCGAGTTCTTTCGGATCCGCTTTTTCCATTCCTTGTTTTCGTAAATAGTCGTTGATCGTTTGCACTCGTTTTGCTATTTGACGCTGTTTCATGAATTCTGTGATTATTTTTTTGAATTGCCTGAAAAAACCGGAGAATAGTTGATTTGGGGTTGAAAATGTGATTTTCCTTAGTTTTCCCGGTACTTTTCAGTTGAAAAAGTTTTTTGAAAATTTACAAAAATGACTGAAAATATTTCAAGTTCAAAAAGATTGAAAATAGAGAGAAACAATAATTCGATCAATCATACCTATCACACTCTCGCTGCAAAATCGTGATCGACATGGACAACCTGCCAGGGCCATAAAAAGTTTCAATGATTGGTTGATGAATTTCGATAATCCTGGCGATGCCCTCAAAAAGTAACGTCACGGTGTCAGCGAACAAAACCGACGCCCTTTTGTCGTTAGTTTTCGTTTCCAACGCAGTCCTCAAATTTTTTTGTGCTGTCTCGTGAAGCTTGGAGCACAAGTACTGACTGAATTTTTTCAATCCTTCTTCGTGCATTCCCAAAAGGGGAAATATTTTGAAAAATCTTTCCACAGAGGCCAAATCTTCGAGCTTGACGGCTTCGTCAAATTTTTTGGTGACAACGGATCGCAATTCCTGGGCAGCTTGTTGCAAAGTCGCGAGGGAACTCGTGATGCTGGTGTGATCCCCGGTCACGTCATCTGCGGTTCTCTCCAAGAGTTGGCGATCCATCAGTAAATATCGACGAACGTGGGCGGCGCCTTGTTCGTAATCTTCGTTTCTCAGAGCTGTCGCTACACCTTCGCTGCATAATTGGAGGTCCAAAATGTCGTTGACGCGACTTTGGCATTCGCAAACTCTGCTCTAAAAGAGAAAAATTGTTGTTTTGTGGGTCTGAAAATCAGACAAACTTGGGCATAAAAAGAAGTAATCTGCAAGTTTTTGATTTTTCGGAGTAAGGTTCTGAAAATCCAACAATTTTTGAACCACTCTATCAGAATATTTTATTTTCGAGTTAAGAAACTGCTATCTTCACATTTTGGAATTTGCAAATCAAAATTTTCTATGAGTCATTTTAATTTTGAATCTTTTTCAAGTATTTACATGTTCAATTTTGTTCAACCTATGAGCTTATGATTCGAAAATATTTTCAAATGATGGAAACTTTAAAGCTTGAGTCATTTTATTTCAATTTTTTTAAACTGTAAATAAATCTTGAGAAATTTTAGAAGTATGAGTATTTACTCTAGCAAGATCTAGTTGTCGAACTTTTGCGCTGACTTTTTCAGCTAATTGGTTGGTGTACTCAATCATGTCGCGGAATTTTTTCCCTTCTTTGTGAATGACGATGACATTTAGTAGAACTTTGCTGATTTGCTGCATTTTCGATTCGACGTAACAGTGGCGCGAAAGTATGCTGTCCATTTGCTTGTTTATGTTAATCTGAAAATATGGTTTTATTCGTGATTTTTTATAGCGCTAAAAAAACTGTAAATCGTTGTTTAAATGAATATAACAATTATAAAACATTGATTGTTTACTTGGGAGTAGACTTTCAGTGTTCTACAGAAATTGATAATTAGACAAAATTGTTCCTAACCTCCTCCTCGTACATTTTTTCCAATATTGACGGCATATTTTCCTCGGTCGCTGGTACATCCATTTCGAAAATTTTGACTTTTACTTGCTCTTATTTGTTTATCTTCATTCGAATCCACAGCTGTTTCAAGCTGTTATCAGCTGATAAATTCAAGATAAATCGTTTCAAAGATACAAGATGGTCGATTTTCGTTACCTGATTTCTGGGAACATTTATCGTTTCTGCTGGTAATTCCCGTTTGACTTGATAATTTGACAACTTTGACACTCGTCAACAACAGACAACAACAAACTTTAACAAATACGAGTGCTCCGTTCCTCGAGTAAAATAATTCCCTTTAAATAGTTTATACTTCATTTCCAATATTAAGGCATGATTCTGGAGAAAACAGAGTTTTCCGAAAATGTGTCGGGCGCCCCGAGTCCCCATCGGATCACAATTCCCGAGGAGGAATTCGCGAAGGCGACGAAAGCCGAAAAAGCTCTGGTTTCGACCCCGAGTCGGATCGTGAAGAAAGGTCGCCCCAGGAAAACCAACGCTATCCAAAAGTTGACCAAGTCGAAATCCGTCGCCGAGAAGAATCACAAGTTAACCGAGTACTTCCCCGTTCGCCGAAGTGACCGAAAATGTAATAAGGTCGTGCTACAAGAAAAACAGCGGGATTTGGAGAGCAAGGTTTTGGATGAGGTCGAGGATGGATTAAAGGTTAGCATACAGTGAAGGTTTTTTAAAAAACACCTTCACTGATTATATTGGGGATCCAATATAATCTCTGTGTTTTTAAATTGGCTATTGACCCGACTCACCCGACCATTTTTCATTTTCAAAGATGGCGCTGTCTGCTCTAAAAAAAAAAAAATTTGTATGTGGTTGATATTAAAACATCTACATATATTTGTAAATGTTTTGAACATTCATCTCCTTCACTTTATATTACCAAATATCGATTTTTTTATTTATTAATTAAAAATATAATGTATAAAAAAATTAAATTAAATTAACAAAAAAAATTAATATTTCAACCAATAATTAATGTATTTTCATTAACTCATTTTTATTCTTGTAAATGCATGCATGTATCAAGTAATTGATATGATGAATAAATTGACTATTGATTTTTTTTCTTGACAGAAAAAATTAGAAATTTGGATTTAAAAAAATGTTATTTAATAATAATTATGCACTTTTTTTAGATAAAAACATTCCCTGAGAAAGGTAGAGGAATCGTAACTACTCAAGAATTTAAAAAAGGCGAATTCGTTGTTGAGTATATTGGAGAACTCGTAGATCAAGTAACTGCCAAAAAACGGGAAGAATTATACTCCAAGAATCAAAATACCGGTTGCTACATGTATTATTTTCAACACCGAAATCAACAATACTGGTACATTTTTTTTCTACTACGGAATCGTTTATATTTAAGTTAGTAATTTTTTCCTGCCTTTCGAATGTAAGGCATACTTCTAGTCATTTAATTTATAGTATTTCAAGTTGAATACTAAGGCATGGATAGGATAGTTTCATAATATTCCCCAAAAAACTACAGAACTCAGTAAACTTTGAAAATACTGAAAACATCTAAAATGTTTTAAAAATTTACAAAATTGATGTCAATAAATAATGACAGTCTGAAAATGAATCCAAATTGGAATTTTAACATTTGAAATAAAAATCACATACATGCATTAAAATTTCCATACAATTTTTGATTAAGGAAATTGACCCACAAGTAAAAACAAAAATTGAAATTTTGCAGTATTGATGCGACAGAAGAGACGGGAAAATTGGGTCGGTTAGTGAACCATTCTCGAAACGGAAACTTAATCGTCAAAGTCGTCGAAGTAAAAAACACCCCCCATCTTGTGCTCGTCGCAAAAGAAGATTTACCTGTAGGAGTCGAAGTGCTATATGATTATGGTGACAGAAGTCGAGAGTCATTGCTTCATCATCCATGGCTCGCTTTGTAGCTCTATTTCGCAAAACCCATGACTGATTACAGCACTAAATACACACTTTTGTTATAATATATGCAAAGTGGATGACATGACAAAAGTGATTTTGAAATCATTCATAAAAACACATTTTTTCCAACGTCATTATACTGTGTTCGATGACCGTTGCATCCATCATGTGCAAAATATTTGTCATCGCCAACAATTGATTTTATAAACGAAATTGAATATTTACATTGGAAAACTGCTTATTTTTGTTTATTTAATCTTGGTTGGCTTACTTACACTATCTTTTTTTGTGTGGTTCAAATGGTTTTTTGTCTTGTTTCTTCACGGGGATGATATATCCGAATTATAGTTGAATTGCGTTCAATGGGATTTTGGCACATGCTCGTGTATTTTTGTGATTTTAGTCCATTTATTTTATTTCCAAGGAGGTATGTAGTTCTTTGTTGTGGGACATGTTATCGTACTTTGAACAAATGCTGTAACTTACTAACAGTGGAATAAAGGGTGCACTGCCAATTATAACGATTTTTGTTGGGTCGAATTCTGAAATCAAAAGAACATTTCCCCTCGTTTGTTTTTCAAGTCGCAAAGGGAAGGTCTGCGAATAAAAACAACGACTTAAACTTTCACAAAATTCATTTCAAATTATTTCTGTACAACATTGTTTCATCGGTTGATCCTCTATTTTACAAACATATGAAAGTATTCAAAGAAAACTTGATTGACACAATGTTTATATATTTTTTGGCATGAAAAATAAAAATTTTAATGCAAAAATGATACCTGCGATAATTATTCAGTAACGACAGAGGAAGACGCGAACGAATCAGCTTCCATTTTTTGACACTCGATAACAGTTTTTTAAAAAGTCGACTTCTGGGAAACCTGTAGTTGAAAATTAAAGTTACAATTATTTTTCAACGTATAAATGCGAAGACATGGAAAAACTGGGAACTGATGTGAAATCGTACTCTGGTACTTTTTAGCTTTTGACAAATTCTTGGTGAGCCCAGTCTTTTTCGATATTTAATCCTCTTACGCAGTCTTAATAATTTATCGTGATATAATATATATTTGTATATACTATATAATAACCATATTTGAAATGAAAAATTTTCAGTCATTTTGTAACAACATTTTGCATATCGAAGTACACTCATTGGTAAATTACTAATCGGTCGTTTATCACTTCATGAGAATTTTCATGCGCTTTTTTTACTCGGGTTGAAAAACGAAATTTCCTATTCAAGTTTTGGAAAACGAAATCACTGATTAAATATCCATTTTGTCGAGCTAAATTGTACTACTCAAATTTTCATCAGATTGAAAGACTTCACTACATGAAAATGATGAAAAATTGAGATAGCTGAAAATTTATTTGTGGCAGTGATCAGCGTTAAATGTCGTGGACTTTGCAACAAACAGCAAGATCAATCATTAAATGTACAAATTTCCAAAATTTTTTTTATCAAATTCCAATTTTGGTGCAAATTTTGTAGTAGGGTTCTGATATGTTACATCATTTCATTAATTTGAAATAAATCCAATTCCGAAAGTCAACGAAAATCGTGTAGATAAAATACGTATAAATTCGAACAAAACTGTATTCAACACATCCCTCAGTATGTTGGTACATTCGGCTTAAATTTTGAACAAATTTTCGATTTACTTAATTATTGATCTCGAGCTTCGTTTCTCATTACGTGACGCTTATTGGCACTTGAAAAAAACGTTGTCTCGATCTTTGAAGACTCGATCATACATGTATCGTGAATTCTTGCCGTTCCTGCTCTTTTCTTTGTTGATACCTACAACAGAAATCATTGCTTTGATTTCGCCCTCAGTACTTCAAATACTGCAAATTTCGTTGAATAATCAAAATTTTCGAGAATGCTGTACATTTTTTATCGTCCGTGGTGTTATGTTTTTTTCTGTACATCAGGGTCAAAATTACCCAAATGGGTCACTAAAATAATCGATGGTTACATTTTTCATCATTTTCGATTGTTTTGATTCGTTTTATTGCCAAAAGCAGTTCCCTGAAATTTTTTCACTGAAAAACAAGACTGAAAAGTCTGATTGTTAACAACTTTTGCAAAAATTATTTTTTCACGAAAAAGTTGCAGAAAAGTACAGAAATTATGAAAAATAAAACCGTCGATTTTGTAGTGGCCCACTTGAAAAATTTTAACTAAGAAATGAGAATGGGCTTATCTAAAAAACTACTGACCGGTAAAAGCTCGGAAAAAGTTGGGAATATCGACCTGTTTAATAGACATATTTATTAAAATAGAACGATAGACGGAAAGATAACGTTCGTTACGTACAAAAAGAAGAAAAATGATTACCTTGCAAGCATAGTTTCAACAGCTTCTATAGGAAGCCTCCCTAGGCTGCCACCGTGGCGAGTCGCGGCATTAATGCCCTGCCAATCGAGCTCGCGTACACGTTCGCGATCTCTGTGTCGGTCGCGGTCGCACTCTGCCTCGCTCAGTTCGCGACTGTCGCTGAAACCCGTCGGCGGCAGCAGCGTCATGTCCTCTACCGAACTACAAAACCCGGAAAATTTTGTTTACAGTCAGATTTACGCGAAAAAAACTAACTCATTCTATGTTGCGTGACTACCCTGATGGAAAAAGGGTAACTAGTACGGTCGCTACACAGTCACCTCACGGTCACTGCGAAGTCATGAACATTTTTTATTATGTTTTTGACAAATCCCTGTCAAGTCCCGTGATACCGCTTGCTACCATAGCATACAGTAGCAACTGCTACCGTGTTATTGGTGACTCATATTTGATAGGAAAAGGCCACTGTATAGTTAAAAAATGAGGTAGCTTATAATTCGGGAAATAAAAAATTTCATGAATACCGGAAATTGTTGAAATTTTAATGATTTTGGAAATTTTCGAAGTGTTGAAACTTTTGAAATGTAGAAAACATTTAAAATTTCTAGGAATTTGAGAATTTGTTGAGATTTCAAAAATTGTTGGAAAATTTGGAACGTTCTGGAATTTGAGAATTTTGGAAATTTAATTTATTCTGATAATTCGAAAAATTTTAAGAATTTAGACGATTTTAAGAATTGTGAAATTTTGAATAAATGGAATTTGTTGTAAATTTTGAGAATCTAAGGAATTTTGAGTTTCAGACATTTTTGAAAATTTTGAGATTCGTCGAAATTCGGGAATTATAAAAATTCCATTAATTTCTAAAGTTTTGGAAATTTCCACTGTGCTAAGCGTTCACTATATTTTGATAATAAAATTCCAAGGATCCAAGAATTTTAAAAATTTGAGGATTCTACGAAATTCGAAAATTACCAAAATTTCATGAATTCCGGCAATTTTCAAAATTTTCACAATTTTAGAAATTTTCAGTCTCGTAACGTTTGGAACATTCCAAAAATCGAAAATTTCCAGAATTCAAGAATTTGTTGAACTTTTATGAATTTTCGGAGTTTGGAAAGGTTTGGAAACTTTTAACATTTTTGAAATTTTCTTACAATAATATTGATGATTTCAAAAATTTGAAGAATTTCAGAGATTTTGTGAACTATTCGAAATTTTTGGAGAAATGAAATTTGTTCTGAATTTTGAGAATTTTAAAACTTTTAAGAGTTAAACTTTTTGGGCATTTTGAGATTCTGAAAAATTCCTCTATCATAAGAATTTCATGCATCTCAAAAATTCAAAAAATTCTGTGAATTTTGGAAATTTTCAAATTGTTGAAACGTTCGGGATATTTCGTCAATTTCAAGATATCAAGAATTTGTGAAATTCTTGAAAATCGAATTGAAGTCTGTGACATTTTAATTCGAAAATTCCAAGAATTCAAGAAATATCCAAAAATTCATGATATTTTTGAAAATTTTGAGAATTTCGGGAATTTTATCAATTCTGATAATTTGAATAATTTCGGTTATTTTGAGAATAGCTCGAAATTTTTTGAGGAGTGGGAATTTTTGGAAATTCCAAGAATTTTGAAAGTTCGATTTATTTTGATGATACTGAAAATTACGATCAGTTCAGGGATTTGGAGAATTGTAGGAATTTTTTGAAAAAATGGAAATTGTTGGAAAGTTTCAGAATTTTTGAGCTTTCAAGAGTTTTAGAAATTCTTGAGAATTCTGGGTCTCTGCAATATACGAAAATAGCGAAAATTCCATGAATTTCGAACTTTTTTGATATTTTGACAATGTTTGAAACTTTTAGGATACTAAAAAGTTTGAAAATTCAAAGAATTAGGGAATTTACAGTAGCCCGATCGTAGCACCTATCGCATCTTTAAATCTTTCGGTAAAAGAGGAATTTTTTTAATTTTCCGTGAAATTCAAAATTCTACAATTCTTGTAAAAAATTAAAATCGAAAAATGTTCAAATGACTTAGAAATTTTAAATTTACCGAAAAACTTCTAATTTCCACGAAAACTCGGGATTTTTGAATTAGTTTGTTGATCAACAAACTTGGAATTTTAAAATCTTTCTAAAATCTGAAATTTCTCATTTTCTTCGAAAAACTAGAAATCTCATTATTTTGCAGAAAACTTTGAATTTCGAGATTTCTTGAATATATTTGGATTTTTAAATTTTTCGAAAAATTCCAAATTCTCAAAATTTTAGAAGTACTTAAAATTTTGAAATTTTCAAAAAAGTTGACCATTTTTAAATTTCTCAAATAACTTACAATTTTCGTATCTTTCGGAAAACTTTTCATTTTTAAATATTTCGAAAAAATTAAAATTTCAGAATTTTCGAAAAAGTCGAATATTTTCCGGATATTTTGAGGAACTGTGACGCTTTGCAATTTCAAAAAAATCGAACTGTTTCATTCTTACAAAAAACTTCAAATTTTCACATTTTTTAAAAAATTTGAATGTTTCAAATGTTACCCAAAACTAAAAATTTTCATAACGTTAAAAAAACTTTTCAATTTTCCACAGAACCCATAGTTTTTCAAAATTTCAGAGAAACTCTTAATTTTAAAATCATCCAAAACACTCACAAAAATTTTAATCTTCCGAAAAACTCAAATTTTTTAAATTTCGGGAAAACCCTAGAAATATCAATTCATTTAAATACTCAACATTTTTAAAATTTTCAAACTTTGAATATTAGAAATCATCTAAAAACGTCAAATTCTTCAAGTCCCACGGTCACTTGTACAGTCGCCGAGGTGACGGTATGAAACTTTTCATTATTCCAATTACGAACGCTCAGCGAAGAAATTTTCACACTTGAGAAAGTAAGCCGCCTTTGAATTCTCGAGAAAATTTACTGATACAGTAAATATTTAAATCTTGGAAATCATCTAAGAATCCAAAAACATTCGCGTGTAATTTTCAGGATCATACAAAACCGAAGAAATTTGGTAAATTCTGAATCCTTCAAACCAATGTTTTATTCCAATTATCTAAATCAGCTTCTTTTATTGAACACGATCCAGCAATAATCTTAAGTTCGTAATCCGATAGAAAATCACGTGAACTAGAGAGAATTCAAAGGTTAACCCTTTAGGGTCACTGATAGATAAATAAGAGATCGTGAGTGCTATGCAGAAACAAACAAACCTTGGCTACCTGCGAGTAGACCGGCTGCTTTGCTGTCGACTGCGTCGTCTCGCCAGCGACGGAGAGCCTTCGTTATTGGACTCGGTACTCGATTCGACCCCACGCGAAAATACATCTGAAATTTATACTCACGTTTTCCAATCGATATAACCCTAGTGATTGTAGTTTTTATAAAAATAGGCACAATTTTTAGAAAATCAGGGAATTATTTATAAAAATCAGTTTTTTTAAAAAGTCGATGTTATAACAGTTGTATAAAATTTTCGATTTTTATAAAATGGTTTTTAGAAACTTCATAAAAAAAATTTTTTTCATAAAATATGTCAAAATTTGCATAAAATTCATCTTTTTTTTATTTTTTTTTATAGAAACAATTGAAAGCTTCCATTTATTTTTATAAAAACTTCGCGATTTTTTGAAAAAGTTTCATATTTCTATAAAAAAACTTTCCTATGTAAGGAATTTCTCTTATAGTAATATTTGGTACGTTTTTATTACACAAGCGAATAGAAAATCATGTCCGTAACGTTTTTTAGCAATTACAAAACGTAAAAACATATGATTTTGTAGGATTTGAAAACTCTTCAACTCAAATTGAAAATAAGCATCCAAATTGACATAGATTTTATGAACAAGAAAGTTGACTATCGGATTTCTGATGCAAAGGTCGCAAGTTCAAATCCCGCTGCCACCACAGAATTAAAAAATTTTTTTCGAAACGAAATTTGAGCTAGAGTCTCATAAACTGATGAAAAATGGTATATACACCAGCAAAATGATCCAAAAATTGCGCAATGATATAACATTGCATATCATTGCATTACCATTACAGCTATCAGAATTTTTCAGATATCGTGAATTAGAAATTACAATTTCGAAAATGTTAAAAAAATTCAGGAATTTTAGAGAAACTTCAACAATTTTCAACAATCATGTACGAAAATTCCGAAATTTTTCAAAAATTTCGATGATTTCGAAGGATTTAAAAAATTTTCACGAAATCCGCATATTTTCAGAAATGTCAGAAGTTTTTTAGAATAACATGATCTCTAAATATTCCCGAAAACTTGAATATAAATTTTGTAAATTTTGAACAATTCCGAAAATTTTCGAAAATTTTAAGCATTTTCAAAACTTGAGAAAATTTTCAAAAATTCCATAAAATTGAAAGAATTCCAACACTTTCCAAAAATTACATAATTTATATTAAAATTTCACAACATTGAATAAAATTCCAACAATTTCCAAAAATTAAATAATTTCCACAAAATTCAACAATTTCCAACATTTTTGGAAATTTTGGAGAATTTCGAAATTCCAAAAAATTTCGAACATTTTCAAAAATTTAACAAAATTTGAAAAATTTCAGCAATTCACAAAAATTACAGAATTTCTAGAAATTTTCAAAAACTTCAACAATTTTCCACAATTTTAGAAATTTTGAAAAGTTGTAAAAATTCTCAAGAATTCCGAAAATTTGCGAAAACTTTCAGAACTTCCGAAATTTCAATCTTAGGCAATAATATGCAATCTTATATCATTGCTCGTGACCCAGCAGGGAAAGTGTGAAAAAAGTCCAAATTCGTAGTTCACCTCTGCAAGGTTTAACAGGAACTCTATAACTTGGCCCAGCACATTCGCCGCAAGGACTGCCGGAGGTGTCGCTCCCTGAGCCTTGCCGGTTGGAGCGAAGCTTGCTTTCGGCCTCGGCGATGCTCGGAAAGTACCTCTGCTTGTGCCATCTTGGTGTTTTGGACCTGCGTGTCAGACGACAAGAGAAAAAGGAAAAGCAAAATACAGGGGTCGAAAATAATAAGGCCAGGTCAGAAAAATGGAGTAGAAGTGAAGGGCGTCCGGTAAAAACTTGACCCACATTTTTTTGCCTTTTGGTATCAATTCGTGAAATTCTCATTTTTTCAAGCACAAGGGTACAAGCTGGTCAAAATTTGACGATTTTTCATCGTTCTGTAAAATTTCAAAAACGTGGGTTACCAGCTTTTAACAGGGCACCCTTCGAGTATATATAAAAATGAATTTAGCGATATATACCAAAATAAGGACAAGAACACGCCGACACTAAATATGTAAAAACCGAAAATGGATTTGTTTTTCATCGGTTCGAGTAAAAATGTCGTTGTTACAGTAAATTAAGTATCAAGTGGAATCGTCTGTTAAATATTTGGAAATTAATAAAATTCCTTCGAGAACAATTTAAAAAAAAGACAATTTTGAATTAAAGGGAAAGCACATAATTTTGGTAACGGTAGTACCTTTCAAAATCTACGCTAGAACGCTCGTAATCAATAGTGTTGATATCCTCGTTCTCGAGGTGACCAAAAGTTTTGAATTGCATCGTGTAATCGAGCGTAGCTGTCGTTACCGCTCGACTATCTCGTCCTGGGACACTGAACGTTGCATACGGACTTATTTCATACATTTCTATAAATACAAAGAATTTCAGAGTTATTTTTTCGTTTCAGTTTACTTGAAAATTTTTTTGGAAATAAGAACATTCTGAATGATATCTGAATATTGAGAATCTTCAAATTAGAACCCGTGGAAAAAAGAAACGCGTTTCGAACACGTTCTAAACTCATTCCGAAACGCATTCCATAGAACTCGTTTAGAACTCATTTGGAACGCGTTTCTGACGCATTTCATTGAACGCGTTCAAAAAGCGTTTTGGAACGCGTTTGAAACATGTTCAAAATACGTTTTTTGAACGCAATTCGAATGCGTTAGAAACGTATTATCTGGAAGATTAGGAGAATGCATTCGGAACGCATTCTTTCAAAAATCAGCAAAAACGCGTTCGGAACGCGTCCTTCAACCGCGAGTTTCAGCAAAATTCCTCCCCTCTTCCTTATACGTTCGCCGCATTATTTATTCGTGTGCGCGGGGAACGCATTCCGAACGCGTTTCAGAAACACGTTCTAAACGTGTTCAAAAAACTCATTTTAAAAGCGTTCCAAACGTGTTCTGAAAACGCGTTCTCAATGCATTCCGGAACGCGTTCGAAACGTGTTTCAAATCCATCCGAAACGCGTCCCAATCACGTTCTATGAGAACGCGTTTCCTTTTTCCACGGGCAATAGTAAAATACGTAATGAAATTGTTTAAAATCCTCTATCTGAAATTTGTGCGACGGAATTTCATAATTCAAAATCTCAGCCGCACCTGATGCGTGATCGTTAGGTTTGTGATTGTCTTGCTTCACGGGCGAGCTCGTGTAGACCTGGTGATTTCGTCTGTTATCGCGTTCAGCGGTCGACTTAAGCTGCACTGTAGACATGCAGCTCGACAGGTGATGGTGCTGATGCTGCGTTTGGTTCAAGCCCAAACCCGTTACTTGTGGCTGATTCGGGAGAATATCTCCGAGGTAGTTATTTCTGACCAAAAATAATAAAATCGTAAAAAAGTGAGGTAGCTTATAATTCGGGAAATAATAAAAATTTCATAAATTCCGGAAATTGTTGAAATTTTAATGATTTTGGAAATTTTCGAAGTGTTGAAACTTTTAAAACATCGAAAAATTTCGAAATTTATAGGAATATGAGAATTTGTTGCAATTTCAAAAATTGTTGGAAAGTTTGGAACGTTCTGGAATTTGAGAATTTTGGAAATTTTATTTATTCTGATATCAAGAATTTGTGAAATTCTTGAGAATCGAATTGAAGTTTGTGACATTTTAATTCGAAAATTCCAAGAATTCAAGAAATATCCAAAAATTCATGATATTTTTGAAAATTTCGGAAATTTTATTAATTCTGATAATTTGAATAATTTCAAGAATTTCGGGTATTTTGAGAATAGCTCGAAATTTTTTGAGGAGTGGGAATTTTTGGAAATTCCAAGAATTTTGAAAGTTCGATTTATTTTGATGATATTCAAAATTACGATAAATTCAGGGATTTGGAGAATTGTGGGAATTTTTTGAAAAAATGTGAATTGTTGGTAATTCTCAGAGTTTTTGAGCTTTCAAGAGTTTTAGAAATTCTTGAGACATCTGGGTCTCTGCAATATACGAAAATCGCAAAAATTCCACGAATTTCGAACTTTTTTGATATTTTGAAAATGTTGGAAATTTTTAGATATTCAAAAGTTTGAAAATTTAAAGAATTAGGGAATTAACAGCAGCTCGATCGTAGCACCGGACTTAGAAGAAAAGTATCATAATTTCCAATTTTCAGACATTTTTCACGATTTCTACGGTGGCCGAAAAGTAAAAATTTGACAGAATTGATCATTTTATAAAATTTTGTCGAATTTCCATCATTGTTACGGAAATTATTTGGAGTTATCGGAATTTCAATTTTAATTTTTCAATTTCCTCAAATTAATATCAAGGATTTCCTCTTTCTGATATTTTGATGAAAGATTCTAAATTAAAAATTCGAATGTTTGAAGCCAAGAAATTATTCACTTTAGACCGAAAAGCTCAAATAAAAATTCTTAATTCAGATAAAGACCAAAAAATTCTGAATTTCGACCCAACACCAAAAATTTAAAAATGCGAAATCTCAAATCGAAAAATCAAAGTTCATATTCGTTTCTATGTCATAAATATAACCGTTTAATATAACATTATATAAAATATAGATAATAGTTTTTCTCAAAATTCAGCAAACCTGCTGCTTCGTTTGAGCATAACGTATCCTAGAACAGCAGCGGAAACGATGAGAAAAATCGCGCACACGAGCGGAACCGCGACGTAGAGGATTTTGTGGTTCGAGGTGCTCTCCGCTTCCTCGTCGTTCATGACTAGGTCGTTAGGGGGGCCGATGTTGACGCCGCTCAAGGTCGTTGTGGCGAAGTCCATGACGGCGTGGGTCGAACCCGCATCGTTGTGCGCTGTCAGTCGCAGGCTGTACCACGACGCGGGCTTCAAATCGGGTATCAGAAGGTTTTCCGTGGCTCGGCTCGCTACCAGGATCCAAGATTCCGGACCTACTCGTTTCCGGTATTCCACAGTGTAATATTGGATCGGGCACTCCCCGTTTGGCCAGCCCAGAAGATTCAGTCGCACCGAAGTCGCGTTCGCAGCGACGATGTCTCTTTCTTTTGGCGACGGTGGAGCTGTAAAGTTCATTTTTGAAAGTCTAGAATTTATTGTGTTTCGAGGAATTTGATAAAACACTGGGATTT
>JAPYZK010001440.1:0-49865 GCA_030522785.1 Platygaster equestris | reverse complement strand
GCATCGGGGAACCCTCCTCTACCATATAAAACACCCCATTCATTACTTTTTTTATTTAAAACCCATATTTGACAGAAGCCGCTAAACTGAACAATTACCTTTTTTGGATCAGTTTTGAGTTTTTGAGTGGGAAATGTGAACTTAGAGAAGAGAATTGAGATTTTTGGAGGTTTGGGATTTTTGGGAATATGAATTAGCTGGTGGGTTTTTTTAGGGAGAGTTTTCAGGATGATCAGCGGTTTTAAAACTTTTTCATTTTTTGTTGGAGAATTTGGATTAAGGAATGAAAAATTATGTTCTTCTATTCATTTTAATTTTTACATTTTTCCGGGAAGTCGCTAAACTGAATGAAAAAATCAAGAAATTATATTATAAGTGAATAAAAAAATTTAATAAGTACAATATTTTGTAAATTGTCTATAGGGTTCAGACATGCATTTTTTTTATTTTTTTATTGGATTCTACAGATACGACTTTGTGTATCAAATTTTTTTCCTATGGTCATTTGAGGGTAAATGTTCACTTTAGTTCCTACGCACTAAATGACATTAAAAAAAAATTTTTTTTCTTGCAAAAATGGCCTATTTTGATGGAAAAAAAATAATGCAAGTGGCGGAAAACGCGAATTCTGCGAAAACATTGTTTAAATAAACAATTAACGTTGCAGAAAATGACAAGTTTGGAAGTGCGAAAAATCGAAAAAATGGTCGAAATGAGAGCGGAAAAAGTACGTACTCACTGCGAAAATGGTATTTCTTTCGATTTTTGATGGAGTTATATCGCGACATACGGGAAAAACTTGAAAAAATCGCGAATTTGTTTTTGACATTTGTTGTCATGTTATGATCGTGGCAGCACTGAGGTGACTGGAGTAGTTGTGTGTTTAAGTTACGTTCACAGTGTTTGGTTTGGGTTTCCTAGAGAAGGAACCCAACCCCACTGATATGAATAATACTACTTGATAGCCGATAGGCTAGTCCCCACTCCTCGTTTTCTTGCGAATTTGAACGACTCCATGCTAAATAGTTTTGTAGGCCGAGCATGCGCAGTGTCAAAACCGCGTAAACTCGAATCAAAGTATTCACACGTCTAGTATCGTAGATGTGCAGAAAACCGCGCCGTGTGTGTTATACATCCACTATTTTTAAATTTTAGTATAAAATATATACAAAAGCAAAATATATATACAAAAATAAGCTTTTATATCAAGAAGACTGTTCGACCTGTTCGACTGATCCAGTCTTCTTGTACTATAGTATGTTGTGTATAATCTACAGTCTGTGTCAAGAGAACTGCGCACTGCGCATGCTCGACCTACAAAACCAATTAGCATGTCGCGGTTTTATTTTTTTACCCCACTACTAGCTTATCGGCTATCCAGTAGTATTATTCATATCAGTGACCCAACCCAAAATTGTCAAAGTAAATACGTCTGCCAGGGAGAATAGACAGAAGGAGCCTCAACTCCGTATAATCGTTGCGGCCAATTTCAAATTACTCGCAAAGCTTCCCGCTCTTCAAATTATTTCTGCATAGAGAATTATGAGGTGCAAAATGATTATATTCTTATCTTAGACTTAATATTAATTCATGAAATCATTTTTTTTCATTATTTAACTTATTCCTTATTCATTTTTCAGAGATTTTCCGTCATAAATTCAGTTCATGCAATTAAAAAGAAAATTAATTATGATGGATCTTAAAAATTGCACTTGATTAATTCGATCAATGTGGATTATTTGATTATTTAATGAATTGTTATGATTATTATCAAAAATTTTTTTGATGAGTTCGATAACTTATCAGAAGGTTTCAACAACTTTCAGTTATAAATTTACAAAAATCTGAATCATCACAATAACTTTGTTGACGTTGACAATTTTATTTTTGGTACAAAAAAAAATAATAGATCGTTTCGATATATTTTTAGAAGCAGTAATAAGTGAAAAAGAGCAATTTCAAAAACGAAAATATGTTCCTCAAGTCCCTTTCAAACGTAATGATAGTAAATAAAAATATTTATTTGTGACTATTTTTCACGGTCCGCTCACTGACTTTTACCTGATTTTTGTTGGCGTTGTCTTCGTTAATCCTTTTTCTGTACTTGTCAATTCAAAAACACTGAAATACCAAATTTGCGAACTCGAAATTTACGAATAAGTCGATCGGGAATCGGGAGGATTCGCGATGACATTTACAAAACTGTACCTGCAAAACAAATGTCAACAAACATCTATAAATGTTTACGAAAGCGGCGAACCAATTACGTTCGTGGACGTCCGCGATCGAAGCGCTACGGTGTCGACTCTGGGAGTTCTTATTTTCTCCCGTTTTAGGGCCGCATCGTTCCATTCCCCTCAACCCAGAGTTGGGGCTCCTTCTGTCTATCCTCCCTGACGTCTGCTTCGGTTTGTTTACATTCGAGGTGAAAGATAGGTAAGCTGAAAATGATTGTTTTTTAATGACAAATGCAATGATTGTCAAAAAATACATAAACAAAATGATTATCGAATGTAAACAAACCGAAGTAGACGTATTTACTTTAACAATTTTGGGTTGGGTTCCTTCTCTAGGAAACCCAAACCAAACACTGTGAACGTAACTTAAACACACAACTACTCCAGTCACCTCAGTGCTGCCACGATCATAAAACATGACAACAAATGTCAAAAACAAATTCGCGATTTTTTAAAGTTTTTCCCGTATGTCGCGATATAACTCCATCAAAAATCGAAAGAAATACCATTTTCGCAGTGAGTTCGTACTTTTTCCGCTCTCATTTCGACCATTTTTTCGATTTTTCGCACTTCCAAACTTGTCACTTTCTGCAACGTTAATTGTTTATTTAAACAATTTTTTCGCAGAATTCGCGTTTTCCGCCACTTGCATTATTTTTTTCCATCAAAATAGGCCATTTTAGCAAAAAAAAATTTTTTTTTAATGTCATTCAATGCGTAGGAACTAAAGTGAACATTTACCGGAGCGCGTGACGTCACTACTGCCCATCGGGCCACCGGTTGGCCCGGCATGCCGACTATTTAGTAGGCTTTATGCTATGCAGTGTTATGCATTACCACTCTTTGACGGTTTTGATGCATTTGCTGAGTGTTTTTGATGACTTCGTTTTTAAATGGCAAAGCTCGAAAATCAAACTAGATAGCGTGTGCGTTATGTACCATATTTTAACGCTGTAAAAATACAACAATTGGTATTCCAGAGAAAACATTTTTTCACTACCGAAAGATAAATAGGGAATCCTGGCTTCGTCACTGAAACAGTCACTGAAACAATGGCATATAAACAATGACTACTTGAAAAACTTTTTTACCGATATCCACGCTACATCCCCTAAGATCCATAAAAAAAAAGTCTTTATTCATAAAGATCCACTCTAGATGCACTAAAAAATACCCTAGATTCATCGAGAGTCACTCAAAAAACTACTCTGAGTCCACCAGTATCTATACACTGAGAAAAATGTCTGTCAGTTTCGTTACGTCCAACCAAATTTTCAGTTAGATTGGTTATGATTGACATTATTAGTCCGGCTGACAGATATTTCAATTGCTTTTACTGAACGAGAAAGTTGGAGCTGATTTTCTATCGAAACAAGTGTCAGTTCTAGTCAACACAACTGAAAATTTTCAGTGATAACACCATCTCAACTGAGTTTTTCAGTTGGGCCGGTTCCACCTCAGATTTTCAATTAGACTTACTGAATTTTTCAGTGGTAACGTGTTGCCAACGGAATTTTTCAGTTGGAATCAACGAAAATTTCCGTTGCTTCAACTTATATCGTTTTCTAACTGAAAAAATGACGTTTTACTGACTGACACGATTTTTCTCAGTGTGCTCAAACATACTCTAAATTAACCAAGATTCACTCTAGATTAACTAAGATATAGTATATTTACCTAAAAGTTGTCTAGATCCACCGCCCATATCCACTCTAGATTCATTGAAATTCACTCAAAACGACTCTAAATCCACAAAGATCCATCAAAATTCAATGAGAAAATACTTTAAATCCACCAAGATACACTTTGGATTCACCAAGATCTACTCTAGATCCACCGAAAACCACTTTATATATTCCATATCTACCAAGATATACTAAAAATTACTCGAGACCCACTCAAAAAAAGTCTATATTCGCACCAAGACCACTTTAGGTCCACCGAAATCCACTTAAAAATACTCTAGATCCACTGTAGATCCATCAAGATCCATTCGAAACACTAGCTTCGCCAGCTTTTCATTCCGGATTTCTTCGGCGTTGAAGTTGTCATTTGTTTCTATAAATTCAAACACCATGAAAAGACCAATTGGTGGCAAATTGTGGGAATCAAGAGCCCAACCTTTAGTTTGTTTGCTAATTTTTAAATGAAGAACACTGATTAAATCGATAGAATACTGCATTCGATAAAAAACGTGAGCGACTCTGTTAACACAGGGCATAGACGGGCGAGAGCGCGCAACGGGCAACGTGAATGCCGTAGTAGGCAGTAGTGACGTCACGTATAGAGGGACCGCTTCTGCTAGCGCTTGGTTAGCCGCGACTTAAAGACCTCTTATTATAATTAATAAATTTTTACACTCCACTTTTTTCTAGTGGGATGCTGATATTTTGGCTCAATAATCACAATGAAAATGAAAAAAAGTTAAGTTTCAACATCATGTCCCAACCCTATTTTAAGAATAAGTTTTCACACATTTTCAAAAATATAATGATATGTATAAAAAATGAAAAATCACAAGATTTTTCAACAAATTATAAATATTTTCGGAGTAAAAAAAGCATATACTTCAAAGATTTCAACTTTTTATTTTTGTCTCTTTTTCTTTATTTCATTTTATTATTTTTTCATACTGTTTCAGTGTATAACTGTTACAGTGTATCAACTGTAAATATTTAAATAATTAATCATTTAACAAATTCGAAAAATTGTAGACATCCTCAATTTTTTTCAAAATTACTGAATTTACATAATTACTGTCATTATGAAGAAATTTCCAAAGCGAAAACTTCCAATAAAAATCCAATGTTTTTACCAACTGCTCATTAAAATTGAACAATGCAAAAAAAATTGTGTCTGTAGTTAGATAAAAATTATCTGTATCCGGGATTATTTCATACTTAACAAAGTGTGTTGACAATTGTTGAAAATTTCTGTGTCAAGTTCAATACGAATGTCTCTAAATATTATTTTCATGACGTTTGTGTTATTCGATGCACACATTTATTTTATTTTCAATTTTCTTAAAATTTTTTTTCATTCCTCAAATTGTTCAAAATTCAAAGACACCAAAAAATTTGAAAAATCATGAAAATTCGAAAAAATCGTCCAAATTATGAAAGATTATCACAATAAAGAGAAATAATTGTTAATTTCTGGGACATTTGTTAAATCCTTTCTGAAAAAACTGATGACAGTAATGTAACACTTAAAGTTGGCGATTCAACTTTTAAAAACCTGCTCTGATTGGCTGTCTGATCAAATGGCTGCCTGCAGATAAACAGCACGCGATAATTTGAATGATGGAAATGTTCTCTTTCAAATTTATGTGTCAGGTTTTGTTACCAACTAAATGTAAAGTTATAATATCATTTGTTTAACAAAGTTTTGTTTGTTAAACAGTTTGTTGATGAATAATTTCAAAATAACGAAGATTTTTTGTGCCATCTTCAGTTTTTTATTTCTTAAGCTTTGAGTTAAAACGAAAAATTGATGAACTATGATAAATTGCTTAGAAATAAATTGTAGATTAGAAAAATAATTTTTGCATTATTTATTTCTCGGCTGTAAAACAAATTAAAAAATCGATAAACAACGAAAAATTGTTTATGCGAAAATTCTTGATGAAATTTTTTGTCTGCTTTTCAAATTTTTTGACTTGGGTGAAATTAGACGATAAATAAATGATGACAGATTGTTTATGAATAAATTGTGAGTAAGAAACATTTTTTTTTGCTGTTTCAATTTTTCGCCTTTGAGAAAAATCTGAAAATTAATCACAGATGACGAATTGTTTATAAACAAATAGCGAGTAAAAATTTTTTTCAAGTACAAAGATATATTGCTCTAGAACTTTCTCCGCACGATTTTCTTGAAATAGTTATCTTGATATGAAACAGCAGTATAATAACTGACACAGTCGAACGCAATGTTTGTATGCAGTGCACCATCTTATTGCACTATGAGCTAACAAAAAAATGTATGATAAACTATGCAGAAGAATTTTCACTTTCGTACATTTTGTTCAGGAACGAAATGTATGAAAACAATATAATCATTGGTCTCTTGAATGAAGTATTATACTCTACATTACAAGATAACGAAAGATAACCAGTTCCTAGCGGTGGGGTTTATTCCGATCTCGGGACAAGCACTTGTTTTCGACGGCACTTGTGGCAGGCTGCGCTGACTCAGGCTATTGAGGGGCAGCCTGTGGAGGGCCAGGGAAGGCAGGTGTTATGAGATGATCTCTCCTGAAATAATTAACCGTTATTTAATAAATAACAAAATCCCTGAATGAATTTTTCACCACTTAACCCCAAAGTTATCACATCAACATAAACATTCATTTTTCTTGCTGTTTAGGTTTTAGTCAGGGTTCTGCATCTAGCTTGAGATTCAACCTAGCACACCCCATCAAAAACTAGAAATTTATAACTTAATTTGAGAGGCAATTATTATTTTTAATTTGTTACGTAAGAAACTGCAAAAAAAATTGATGATAATTACTGAAGAATGAGTTGTGTGCCGGCTCAAGATTTAAGCTAGCACACTCGAGGGAAGTCAAAATTTTCGTACCAAATAGGTAGGGGACGATGAACTACAATTTGCGAAGCAGGCGACACTGTGCAATAATCAATAATATTGTCGAAAAGAATGAACAAATCACTAATAAAACCGGCGCTTGCCAGAATATTATGTTATATACATTGTCTATAAAGCATTCAGGGGTCGTTGTTTTCTTTTGTTTACAGAGAAAACAATTAATCACGATTAGGTATGAAGTGTAATTCGCAAGTCAGAGCGAAAATTCATTTACCGAATAATTTTTTCAGAACATTACGGGTTGTATGCCAGCTCAAGACTTACGCTAGCACCCATGCACCAAGAGCAATTAGAAAATTTTGACTTTGTTTGATAGTTAACTATTGATTCCCATTCTTTACGTTATAACCTGTGAAAAAAATTGTTAATAGTCATTTGAAAATTAGTTGTGTGCTGGCTGAAAAAATGTAAGCTGGCACGCATTCAAGAAAATTCAATATTTCCGCCCTAAATGGGTAGAGAATAATCAACTACGATTTGATACGCACTTGACACTATAAAAAATTATTCTATTCGGGACGCGTGACTCTTGTGACTCTAGCATTACTTCCGTTGAACCACGTCTGTAAACTCGCGATTGGTATTTTGAACACGTACCTAATGATTTATCGAGGATATGAAAGGTTTTCGTCAATCATGAGTGACAAAAAAAATTTTTTGTCATAATAATCAGGTTCCTTGGTATTCTGGTATTTCGAAAGTAAAAAAAAAAAAATACTGGTCAGAAAACTGTAAAACCTTTTGCAGATTATCTATTTCAGCTCTAGCTTTATCAATATCAATCAATATTTTGATATTTCATGAATTATTCCTAGAATCACCTGGGACGCGTGACTCTTGTGACTCTAGTGACTCTAGGATTACATCCGTTCGACTGCGTCTGTGGACTTGCGATTGAAATTTTCATAATGTTTCCGATGATTTATCGAGAATATGGAAGGTTTTTGTTAATCACGAGTGAAGAAAAAAAAAATCTTCTAGATTAATCAGGTTTGACGGTATTCTGGTATTGCAATACATAAAAATCTGTTTCAAAAACTGTCAAATTGTTAGCAGATGATCTATTCTAGCTTTAGCTTCTTTAGTATTAATGTATCAAATCATTCACTATTAAAAGGATCAATAGTGTGTGCTAGCTCAAGTTTTAAGCTAGTACACAATCCTTCATTTTTCGAAAAAATCTGCGATAAAAAAACGTTTACTCCTACTTGCAAATTACAAATTGTAAGTAATCGTGACGAATTGTTTTCTTTCAAAACGGACGAAAAAAAAGAGCCCTCAAAGCTTTATAGACTATGCACATACTATATGCTAGCAAGCACTGGTTTGGCTAGGAATAGGTCATTTTTTCGATAATATTATTGATTTTTCCATAATGTTCAGTGTGTAACAAATTGTAGTTCATCATTCTCTACGATCTGGTAGGGAATGAGTGTGTGCTAGGGTAAATCTTAAGCTGGCACACAACTTATTTTTCCATGAAAATATTTTATTTTTTCTACAGATGATGACATCACAAATTGAAACTAATTATTACTCATCAAATTGAGTTGGAAATATCTAGTTATTCATAGTGTGTGCTAGCTTAAGTCTTAAGCTGGCACACAACCCATTATTTTTTCCAAAAAATGTCATAGAGTAATTTCTACCGTAACTAATTTGCGATTAACTGCTTCCAATTTGTTACACATTTGAAATGTATGTGTGTTATGTTTGCTGTGCCATCTTAATATGTCTAACAATTTCAAACTTTTGAAACTTCATAGAAAAAATTTCATGTTTAACTACCTGTTAATGATGTGCCACTGATCAATGACGGTCTCTACTGGCTTAATTGACGGCGCAGGCTTTTGAAAATGTCAATTTTTTGCTCGTACATTTCTCCTTTTCTTTCTGGAGGGATGTGGCAAGTTCCAGTTGATTCTTCAGTAACTGATTCTTCATTTTCTCAATTTCCTGCATTCACTCGCAAAGATAGAAAGCGTTGACATATCGATTACGTCAGATGCCAGTTGAGAATCGAAGCGACTCTCCGTAAACATTTGCATCAATGAGTCCTTCATCTCAGAGGCAGGTTTTTTTTCTTGTTGCATGTCACTTTGGTACGAAGCCAAAACCGCTGCCCCCAAACCCTGGGGCAACTTTTCGGAAAAGGCTAATGCCTTTTTTGCAGGTTTGCAGTTGGGATGAGTCATAACGTATTGTAGTTAATTAGTCTTAGCTCGCTCATAATCTTATTTTATACTTATTTCGTAAAGGGGTACACCGGTGTATATGAATAAATAAATGAATGAATAAAAATCGATTCATGGACGATCATTGACGCGATGATGAAAAAATGAAAGAATTAAGAGGACGGGACAACAATGCGAACGCTTCGACAGATTAACGACAATTAGCGTCCTGTTGTTTGATAAATGACACGGATGCTCGTGATTTTGTACCGTCAAGTGGGCTCTGGCGCGTATGAATAGCTGCCAGTTCACCGATCGAAAGAACGACTATTTTTTATTTCAGTTTGACTTCTGCACTGTTAGCGATGTTATGAAGTAAACATAATTGTAACTGAATTATATATATCATTTTTAAATTCGTATCCATAAAACACAATAATTTACTAAAAAAGACGTTTATCTTCTGAGTATTCCCGAAAATGCAGAGAAAGCCTTTGGAACTCTGCGAACAATTTTCGAGGTTCGGTAAATCTTTGCGAGATTTATGAAAATTTGTCAGAAATCACGGAAATTATTTGATAGTAATGAAAAAAAACGTTTGAGGTTCTCGAGGATTTTTTGAAATTTACGAAAATTATTTGAGAATTTACGGAAGTATTTTAAAAATGATCGAAAGTCTTATTAACTTTACAATAGTTTTTTTGGATGTACGAGAGGATTCTTTGAAATGAGTGAAAATGGTTCAAAATTTGAAAAAATTATTCAGAACTTACAAAAATGATTCAAAATTCGCGAAAGTTCACTTTCCTGTTGAGTGTACAAAAGTTTTTCAATATTTTACTTGAATTCTACGGAACTTATCGAAAATCTTGCAAATTTCACAAAAAATCCTTTGAAACTCACGAGAATTCTATTAGAACTTACGGAATTATTTGGAAAATGATCGAATATATTTTGAAATTTACAATAGTTTTCGAATGTATACGAGGATTATTTGAAATTCGTAGAAATGGTTAAGTATTCAAAAAATTGCGTAAAACTCGCACGAAAATCATTCAGAATTAACGAAAATTTTTAAATTTACCAAAATTCTGCCGAAATTGTCTGATAGTCACCTTAATTTTTTTTCAATTAAATGAAATTCTTGCGAATTCACAAAGAATCCTTGGAAACTCACGAAATTTCGATTGAAACTTACGAAAGTATTTTCAAAATGATTTTAAATCTTTGTTCAAAATTCGCAAAAATCCTTTCAGATTCACGAAGAGTCCATCGAAACTCACAAAGTATCTTGAATTTCATGAAAAGCTCAAAAAATTAACGAGAAAGTTACAAGTACATAAAATACTCCCAAAGTAACGAAAAAATTCTCAAAATCACAACTGAGCTCTCCGAATTGATGAAAGTTTTTAAAAAATTGCACAAATCTTGAATTATTATGTTCTCCATTAATGAAAACTCTTTAAGTCTCAGAAAAATTATGTCAACATACAGAAAAATCCTTTAAATTCTCCATTATTTTTGAAAACCCCGTAAATTTCATTTGACATCAGATTCACGAAAATTCTTCTGAATTCTTAAACGTTCTACGAAATTCACAATAATGACATGAAGTATATAACAATTATCCAACATGATTTTTAACCCTCATAACGAAAAAAGTATAAAAATAGTTTATGTGGCCAAAATTCGAAAATAACGAGAACTTGCATCCTCGGTTTTTCACGTTTGAATTGGCAAAATAAAAAAAGATGTTGACGACGTCCAACGAGCAATAAACGATGGTCAATGGAAGAAGTCGCGCGCATAATCAGGTCCATCACCGCGAGACGAGGTTAAAATGTCAAACGTCCCGAACGTTGCGTCACACCAATATCGTGTTTCGAAAGTAGAAAAAACGAGAAAAATTGAATGAAAACGAGTCATGTAAGAAGTGAATCAATTTTGCATAGAAACGTTGAAAAATTCGAATGTTGGCATTTTTTTCTCGTGTGTAAAGAAATATTTTGGAATTCAGGAAAATTCGACTTTCGGAAGTATTGAAAATTATCAAGACTTTCGAAAATTTTTCATATGTGATATTCACATACAATTTTTTGAAGTAAAAAATATTAAGCTGAAGTTTACAGTAATATTTTACAGATTTACGAATATCGATGAAAAATCCCCAAAGAATCTTAAAAACGTTTTATTTACGATTATTGTTTTAAGTCAACGAAAATCTCCCAAAATTTTTAGAGATCTTTAGAAATTAAAGGAAATCCTCCCATTTAAAAAAAAAAAAAAAAAAAGGTTTGAAATTCGTAAAAACACTGACGATGTACAAAATTCATCCGGAATTTACGAAAAAATCGTCGAAAATGATAGGGAAAGTACACACAACTTTCAAAAAGGTTGATAGCGAGTTGCGGTAGTGACTTATAAGGATTCTTATCGGTATCCTATTCTTCATTCTTTAAATTTTTTTAGAGTGTATCTCGACGTCACTGTTCACCTACGTTTACAATCATTTCTGTGTGCATATGCAAACTGTATGTTTATATATTGTGTTTAAATGTGGAAAGATTATATAATTGATTCATTAAATTAATAAATAAATAAATCACTGAGAAAAAAATCTAGTAATTTATACTATAAAATAAAAAATAGTAACGAAGGATTTGTCTGGACCTGTCAACTTGAAAAGAAAACCTTTTCAAGACGTTCGTTATTTCCAGTGGGGTTAGAACTAAACTAAATATAATAAAAATTATTTTGTTCATGTAGTATAAGGCCCTAGAGAAGCTTGTATGCAAATAATTCTTAATAATTCAGTTTTGAACGTACAGTCTAGTATTGTAAAACAAATTGTTCTTAGATAATTTGTTGTTTTAACGAAAATAAGTATGTGAAGTATTGAATTTATTCAAATCGAGAAAATATGGATAAGATTAAAGAATATAATTAGATTCAAAGTTAAAGCCAGTTAAATTGAGACAGTATGGATTCAAAAGTTTTCCTGTTCTGCGTTACACTTCGAAAAAACTAACTTTTTTCAAAGACTGGGGGATCCGAAGATTTATTTCAACTTTCCGTCAATAAAAAAAAAAGTGTCGCCTAGTATTTTTCCCGTCAATGTTAACACCAATAACTATAACAAACAGTATGTGAACTGGAGACAGAAAAGTTCATTTTTCACATTTTTTGACTATTTCGTCTTTGAACGGAATATGAAAATTTATTTCAGAATATTCCATTCGAAAGAATATTAATGACAAGTTCACGTGACGCTGGTGACGATCAAATCTGTCAAATCGTATGCAAAAACCGAGTTCTTTTTAACATCAGAGACTTCTCGACGAATGAAGATTTGGCAATGAGCTAGAAACTTGCCTCAATTCTACACTTATTTCTTATACACTCCCGTTTGTTCACATAATTACATAGGCCAATGTTTAAATCCGAGGTTGCCTTTGCGTAAACGCACGTGGCGAATTATTGAGCTATCGCAGTACTTCCGGGCAGATGTGTTTAGTTCTAATATAAACCGGAAAAATTTTCCAAATCCTATACAACTGTACGTATGAGTTGTACGTTGGCTAATAAACGTGGAGGAGTGAATGAATATTCTTGCAGTAAATATTCATCAGATATCATTAAGACATTTTTCACAGACTTACCTAAATTTGAATGAGTTTTATAACAATTTGTTACGGGAAAATTCTTCATTAGAAATTTGTCATTTTACCGGCAATATGGATGAAATTTCACTCAAATAATATTTGGAAAATTATTGTATGAATTTGTTACAAACAAATCGTCTATGAACAATTTGTTATGAAAAACTGTCGAAATTCGTCACTTCAACGAAAATGCGACGAAATAAACAAATTTTGTCTAAAGTTTGGTACATGAAACTTAGTTATAGAAAATTGGCAGAATTACGACAAAAATTACTTAATTATAGTAATGTTATATATTTATCATCAAAAATTTTGAAATGTATTGTATTATTGAAATGTACTGTATTCGATACAATATTAAATAATTAATACTACAAATACATCTACGATATCACGTACATAAAGTTGCATTAAAAACTTGCATTGAACTTGTGATTCAATGGAAGCATTCAACATTCCACATGTAACGGCGCTTCAATAAAAGCGACCGAAAAATTGCATTCCTCGCCTTCGGCTCGGACTGGAACTTTTCGTTCCGTCAAAATCAACATTACCCGCATGCACAGTAATGTACTATATTATACATTCAACTGGACGAATCATTTACAATTTATGATTATGCAAAGTAATTTTTTATTCAATATATATTTTTTTTGTGATTTGGAATGAGAAAAGGGCGAGGAAAAGGGACATATTTCTAAAGAAGAGTCTCGGGGGAAACAAGATCATTCGATAGGGAATTTTCCCAAAAATTATATTTCATGTAAAAAAATCGATATTCAATTTGTCGAACAGTAGGTCCCTTTTCTCATTCCGAATGTCACATTTTATTAACTTATATTCCATAAAGTAACAAAACCAATTGGTATACACAGTATTTTATACTATATGTATGTCTTTTATCCATTGATATATCAGACTAATTGCCATAATATAGGTATGATACATATAATTTTGTTGATGTCAAATGGTGATATATATAGAAAGAATCTATAGGTAATTGTAAATGTTGCAATAATATAGTAATTTCTCATACATGTAGCTCAAAAATTTCTAGGTTTTCTTCACAGTATACTTTGTACGTAGTCGATGATATTTGAATTGCACAGGAATTGGAAACTCGGATATAATGATGACGAATTGAGATTGACTATGCATGAGCCCTTACCGAAACTCGAATATGACCGCTACTCAGATGTTTTTAAATCAACGCAACTCGGATATTTATTTAAATAGAGAGAGGACTCAGACAGGCAGTAAATGTTTCCAAAATTATGACTTCTAATGCAACTCAGACAATACCTTCCCAACAAAAACAAATTTAAAATGAAACGTTGAATTATCAACAGAATCTGGCCATTTCTTGAATGAAAAAGCTATTTTGCGTACAAAATTTTTTGACTGAAATTTTTAATTTGGATGCAAAATTTTTCAGTCTTTATATTATCATAAACTTCAAAAGTCAGAACTGACGCAAATTCTTATCTTGATAAGTATGAACATTTCTAGCAATTCAAAAAATTCAAGTTTGAAATGTACTATGCTTGTAAATTTCCAATTTGCCTACTTCAATATAGTATTATAGAAACTAGAAATACTTTTTCAAATAGTGATATTTCGACTTCTTCGAAGTCAGAAAGAGTCAGTAATTATAATTTTTCAAAATACGACTTATTCAAATAGTAAAACTGTTATGTCCTGATGATACATAGCGAGATTTTCATGTAAAAATCCCTAATTCAGGTGGATAGGTGGATTAAAAACAAAGGTGGCTCAATACAGAAGCTCTATTACCACAAATTAACACTTAAAAATTCGCTCGCAACATATGTTAGTTTGGTTCACTTACAATCGGAGATACAATAATCGGGAATTCACACGCGAAGACAATAAACTTGAAACACGGTGGATATAATTGAAAGCTGCTAACGACGGAAAATTTTGAGGGCTAAGAGAGTGAGTTTTTTTATGCTGAATATTTACCCTCAAGAGAATAGGGGGAAATATGGTAGTGGGTGTTTTTTGTTCATGTACGGGGCTAAATTTATAGCCCCTGATACTTTGTAACAGAGTCGTTGATATTTTATTTTCAAACCTTTTTAAAAACGGAAAAATCTTTCCGAAATCATCAAAAATTCGAGAATATTAGTACTACATGGGAGAAAAGGGACGATTCTGGCGAGTGTGCAAATTGCAAAAACGAGTCAGTATCTTTTGCCCCGTGTAGCATACATATTCTACTTTTTTCATACATGTACAGAAAATAGCTAATTTTAGCGTCTAAAAGTGGGAGAAGAGTCTGCTTTTTCAGGGGAAAAACCTGAGTCCCAGATATCAGGGAGAAATGTCACCCCCTCCCCTTATTTTTCGTGAGTGTCCCGAAAAAAAGACTTTATTCCCGCGTTTCTCGCAAAATAAAGTAACCACTTTCATGCATGTATGAAGAAAAGGAATCATTTGTTTGTTCCAGGGCGAAAAGAACAATGGATTCGACGTTCTGTACCATAATATGAAACATGGCGCGGTGGCGAGCAAGGAATTGGCCGATTTTCTGCGCGAGCGTTCGAGCATCGAGGAGAACAATTACAAGCTCCTGAGCAAGGTCGCGAAGCAGGCGAGCAACAGTGGCGGCGCCCAGGGCACTTTCGCCCCGATTTGGGCCGCGCTCCGCGGCGCCGCCGAAAAGCTCGCCGGCTTGCACCTGCAGATGGTGCAAAAGGTGTCCGACCTCATCAAGGAAGTCTCCAAATATTCTGACGAGTTGCACAGAAAACACAAAGCTGTGAGTTTTTTTCAATTATTTTGTTTAATATCGTCGTGATCTAACTTTGCGAACATGATTTTTTACAAAATCCGGAAGAATTGCCGGATATTTTGTACGAAGAGTAGCTTGGGCCGATATAGCGCGAAACCAACTACCGAAAGTCATTTCAAAATTTACTCAGGTCGATCGGGGGAGGTTCTAGGTATAATTTCTAGTTGAGTTAGGCGACGGTCAAGACCCCTGTGGGCCCCTTAGCCTTATAATGCCATAGAACTCCATTGTTTTTCACTTAGGGTGGTATAGCCCGAAACTCGCCACCGCAAGTGATCTCAAAATTCACTAAAATCAATTAAAGGAGGTTTTAGGTTGAATTTGTAGTCGGGTCTAGGTGGCGGTCAAGGCCATGTGGGCCCCTTAGCCTTAAAAAGCGAAAGAACCTCATCGTTCTGCACTTAGGCCATTATAGCGCGAAATCGGCTACCGAAAGTCATCCTAAAATTCACTCAGGTCGGTCGAAGGAGGTTCTAGGTAAAATTTCGGGTATAATTCAAAATACAGCACGTATTATCGCACGTAGTCGTACTGCTCTTGCGATTCCAATTCGATTATGTTCTAGCTAGGAACTGCCGTTTCGAGTCATACACTCCTCTCAAAATCGTGCATATTATCATGAATTATGCAAATAGGTTGAGCAAGATATTTCTCGAGTAGTTTAAACGATAGCACGTTTTATCGCACGTATATAGTCCAACTCTTCTAACGACTGCAATTATACTGTTTGTGAGCTAGTAATTGCCGTATCGAGTCATTATCGAGTCATACCCTCCTCACGAAATTGCGTTTATCATGAATTATGCGAATTAGTTGAGCGAGAAATTTCACGAGTACTTTTACGTAGTTGTACTATTCTTACGACGTCAATTTTACTATTATTCAGCTAAAAATGGCCATGTCGAGTCATACCCCTAACCCAAAATCACGCGCTTTATTGCAAATCATGCATACAGAGTTTTTTCAGGTGTTCGGTTTATTTTTTTGGAAGTCACACATCTCGAAAGCACGTCGACAGCACATGTACATATAGCTTGCATTCGCAATATTATTGTAACCATGGTGCGACTTCATAGCATATGTGTGGGGTGTCTTTCGACGTCTACCTTTTTGAAAAATTGAACAAAAATTCTCGGTTAGCAATAATGGTTACTTCACGCTAACCTCAAAATTGGTACTTTAAATGTTTTTTTCGGCCATCGTGAAGAAAAGTATTGTGTTACGCACGCAGGCAACTGTCGATTTTGACGAAATGAAAGGTTGTGGCTCGAGCCGAAGGCGACTGTCGCAAACCTTCATTCCGTCAAAATCATTAATGCCTGCTTGCACAACAATATATACGAGTGGGAGAAGGAGAAGATTTCATGAGCGGGGAATTACTGCACGAGCGTAGCGAGTGCATTAAAACGTTAGTGGAACATTCTCCGCCGACCAATAGTCGCGCATAATACTTCATTCAGCAACCGCGAGGAATATGTGATTATAGGGCCCGCTGAGAGGGGACGAAATAATGGATTACCTGATTGATTGACGCAACAATCGCCCTTAGAGCTTTGCTACGTACTTCAGGGAGTTGAAAACTAATCATCGCCTTCGTCGCTTCGATTTTCTTCGAGATTGATTATGACTGTATTCGATACTTTCGTAAACAACAACAAAAACATTGTAGCAATACGCAGTTTTGTAGTTTTGGGGTTATGGTTGGGGAGTTTGACCAACAACAAAAACATTGCAGCAATACACAGTTTTGTAGTTTTGGGGTTATGGTTGGGGGGTTTGACGTTTCGATATATGTTGAGTCGCTCGTCCGCCATCTTGTTTTCAGTATCGCTGGAAACAAGATGGCATTAACAATATGACTCTGTTTTTTTACAAATCGCTATATTGCTGTTCGCAAGCAATACATAAATAAAAAGTAAACAAGTGGAGAACAGCATTTAAGTGATTCGTGAGTCGCAATATCCCCGACATTTGCGTATATGTTCCCTTCACCAGCCTATGGCAGAAGTAATCACTTCTCCCACGTGTTGGTGCATTTCTCCCACGCTGTACGTCAACAATCAGGTAATTCGTTATTTCCCTCACTCTCAGCAGAGCTCCAAAGTTACATATTCCTCTTGGGCGTTGAATAAAATAGAAATTTTCGTACAATATTAGTATGACGAAATTAGAATGAAATGATTGAACTTTTCGCGACCGAATCGATATCGAGCGGGGTGCAGGTCGACGGACCTGAAAAAGTCAAAATTAAAGCAAATAAACAATTTAAAAAAAAACTGTTCTTTATGTCAAAAAATTTTCATTCTTTTCAATAATTTTTGAAAATGGATCAAAATTTAAAAAACTTAATGAATTTCCAAATTTTTGCAAAACTTACGTAAACCTCCACAACTTCACGAAAATCTTTAAAAATTTACAATTCCCTAAATTTATGAAAATTCTTGAACTTTGAAAAAAAATCGATTATTGTTCAAAATTTCTCAACATTCTACGAACTTCGCCAAAAATAAGATTTTGAATTGTTGAAATCTGTTCTTATCAACTTATTTTTAAACTTCGAACACTGGAAAATCTAGAATCACAAAAAAATCTCATTTTTCAAATTAAAGATAAGCACCATTCTTTTATAATTTAAACTTCAGGAAAGAAATTAAAAAAAAATAAAACCTCATTTTTCAAATTAACGATTCAAGTGTCTTATACCCAAGAATTCCATCCACATCAATATAATAGAAAACCATTGTTTCGTTTATCTCGCGTTCGCGTTTTTATCAAGAACCACCCACTTTTTCAATCCGGAAACATGGAAACATTGGTCGGGAACGAGATAAAGAATCGTTTTTAACTGAAAAACACGCTTTTCATGTCCCATAATCCATGGGACTATGCATGGTAGCTCCTACGAAATTCTATGGGATTTCACAGGTGAAAGAAGAGGAATCCTCGACCTTGGAACTCGTGCAGAGTATACAAAACATAACTGCGACGCTGCAAAAGGCCAAGGACACGTATTTGCAGCGAGGCTTGGAATTGGAAAAATTGCGGAAGGACAACACGAGTCAGAGGGAGCTCGAAAAATCAGAAGTCAAATTTCGAAAAGCTCAGGACGACTACAAAATTTTGGTCGAAAAATACACCGTTATTCGTAATGACTTCGAAGCTAAAATGACACAGGCTTGCAGGGTAATTTGATCATTGTTTTTAGATCGAAAAAACGTTCATGGAACACGTTTCTGGAAATTGTGTTTTTGTTTGTCGAGAAGGAAAAGTAAAATCGCGAATTCATGGAGGATAATTATTGTTGCAGTTTTTAATGAAGTTGAGAAAAGTTTTGAAATTTTTTAAGAATGACGGAGAATTAGGAATTATGTTACGTGTTTTATGAGTGATTGGGAAAATTTTTTTTCTTGTTCGATTTGTTCACGTTTGTGATTTTTTTATCGCTGGAGCGTGACTTTTTCCGAGCGATTTCAAATCTGTGACGAACGGTGTTTTTGGTTTGATGATTTTTAATGATTTTTTGGTTTCTTGGACTTTATTTTTTTTTTTTTTTTTTTTTTTTTTTTTTTTTTTTTTTTTTTTTGTTTTTTTTGTTTTTTTTTTTTTTTTTTTTTTTTTTTTTTTTTTTTTTTTTTTTTTTTCGAAGTTTTGCATGAAGAATTAAGAAATTTTAAAGTTTTGAAAAAATATATTAGAATTCTAAAATTCCGAGTTTTCAAAACATTTTCAAAGAATATTGAAATTCAAAAGTTACGAAATTTTTGAGTTTTTCAATTTTCAAAATATTTTTTTGTCGTACTTTGTAGAGATCCGATTGATTTTTTTCTCGAATTCAGGATTTAATAAATTATTGGAATTTTCTGTTTTTGAACTAAAAAATTCTAAAATTTTGGATTTTGTGTATTCTTATGCCTTAGATTGCAGAAATTGTTGAAATTTGAGTGTTTCAAGTGTAACATAAAATTTACAAATTTCAGAAGTATTTATGATTGTGAAATTATATTCTGTAACACTGGAATTTTATTTGGCTATTTCTGGAGTACATTTATAATGCCCCAAAAATTACATCCTCGATTTATTCGTATATTATAAAGTTATGTGAATTTTCTGACGATGTTAATTTCCCTGCAGAGATTTCAAAGCATCGAGGAAACGCATTTGAAGCACATGAAGGAATTTGTGAATGTTTACACTGACGTTTTGCAATTGAACCACGAACAAGTTGGGCAAATTCACATCGATTTCAAGAGGCAGTGCTTGGATTTGACGGTGGAAAAGTTACTCGAGCAGTTCGTCCAAAGTAAATACACTGGATTTGGAAAACCTGGTAAATTGCCGTATTTTCTGAAAATATAACACAATTTCCGAAATTGTACAGTCACATTCAACAATTGGCGAAGAAAAATTTCCAAAATATGAAATCGAGGAATTTCGGAACTTTGGAATACTTTATTTAAATTACGTATTTTAGAAATTATCTAGCTATTTTTAAGATTAATTTTTAAATAATTGTTGAAATAAATTTTAGACATTATTTTTGAAATATTTCGGGAATGAATTATTACTTTTGGGAACTATTCATTTCAGAATGGAAAAATCGATAAATTCAGATACAGGAACTTTGGAAATTTCAGAACGTCCGATATTTCCAAAATTTTGTATCTTCCAAAACTTGACTTTATATTTGACAATTTTTTTAAATTCTCCAAAACTTTTGAAAAGTTGAAAATGTTACGTTTAAAGTTATAAAACATCGAAATACTTCAAAATTTTTTAAAAACTTGAAAATGTCATAACATTCAAAATTTTCGAAACTTTTGAATTTTTTCAAACTCAAAAACTTCCAAAAGTCTGAACCATAAAACTTCGAAATTCTTGAAAATTCCAACATTTCCAGAACTTGAAATCTTGCAAAATTTCCAAATTCCAAACAGTTCAGAACTTCGAACGTCCATAAAACTTGAAAATTCCAAAATTCCGAGATTATGAAGAACTCCCAAAACTTTTACTCTTTGGAATTCGAAATTCCGGAACTTGAAATATTGTTCAAAACTTTCGAAATTCGGAACATCTCCAAAACTTCGAAACATCTGAAATTTCGGAACATTCAACATTTTTGAAGTTTTGAAGTTATAAAACATCGAAATTCTTAAAAATTCTTTTTAAAAACTTGTAAATGTCATAACTTTCTAAATTTCCGAAATCTTTGAAATTTGTCAATTTTTTCAAACTCAAAAACTTCCAAACGTCTGAATCACATAACTTATTTCAAAAATTCGAAAATCTGTAGAACTTGAAATCTCGCAAAATTTCCAAATTCCAAACACTTTAGAACTTCAAACGTCCATAAAACTCGAAAATTCAAAAATTCTGAAATTTTCAAAAACTCGCGAAACTGTAAATTGTTCAAAACTTACGAAATTTCCGAAATTTTAAAAATTCAACAACTTTTTGACTTACGAATTTCGCGACTTCCAAACTTCAAAATTTCAAAAATCCCCGAAACCTGGAATCTTGCCTACTTCCTCAAAAAGTCAAGAGTACAACGAAGTCGAATAATTTCAACAAAATTCACGATCCCACCCCCTAGATTCAATATAAAATTATCAAAAATCTAGGGGGAAATAAATTTAACGTAACGTAAGCTCAAATACGTCCTTTTGAAGCATGAAATAGATTGAAATTATGCAATTCTCCTCGCAGGCGTGATAGTGTACGAAGAAGTCCTCACGAATCTTGGCGAAGTTTCCAGCCAGGCTTCCCAGGACAGCGGCAACGAACCACCGGCCAAGGACCCGCCTAAAAACACTAACGGGGAGACAGGCGTAGCCGGTAATGTTGTAAATTTCAGAAAAACGTCGGGATTGAGAAGGGAGGGTTTTCCCGTTGCCAGGGATAAGGTAAAAAGCCTCGAAAAGGATAAAACTTCTCGACGCGCCACTTCGCTTCTCAACTTGTTCATGTCCAACTCCCAGGGTACGTCACGTTCCATGATAAAACCCGAAAACGGCGATATTTCATCTCATTTACCGCGAAATAAATCGCGTTCATTTTTATTTTCCGACAAATACGAGTTTACAGAAATTTTTACGTCCGCGCTTATTTTGCAGCATCGCTTAGTCCGTCGCGTCCGGCTTTTTTTAGGCAGAATTTTTGTAACGCTCGGTGGAGGAAAATGATGGTTTTTTGGACCCAGGGGCGCTGTTTTTTTTTCCGTTTGAAAATCGGGCGTTGTTTTCAGAGCGGCAGAGGCAGTCGGAGCCCGGCTCGGCGCCTGTTTCGCCCCAGGGGATCGAACCGACTCCCGGCATCTCCAGGAACCCTCTCAGAGGATCCAAATGTAAACGGTTCTCCCGCAGAAAAATAGTTTTTTTTTTTTTTTTTTTTTTTTTTTTTTTTTTTTTTTTTTTTGGAATTTGTGTTTGGAGGGTTGCCATCTGGAAGAGGTGTCTGAAAATTTAGAAAGTTTGTTGAAATTTTTGACTGTTTTTGAATTTCTCGGAATTCATAATTTTATAGCAACAAATTTTTCGATGTTCTAAAATTGTGTGTATTTTTGAAAAGATCGCACAAATTGTAAGAATGTTATGACATTTTTAAAAATCTTCACGATTTTATATACTTTTAGGATCCTTAGAATTTTTGAAATATCTGGTAATTATAAAATGTTTTGAATTTTCTAAGATTTTTGAACGTCTTAAATTTTCAAAATGTTTTGAATGATTCGGAACTTACGAATTTTACCCTTGTTTTTAATTTCTGGTAATCTTCTATTTTGTTCCGTATTTTGATGTTTTTACATATTTATTTCAATTTTTCTGTTTTTTGAGAGTGTTAGTATTTCTCCCAAACCTGGAGAATTTCTTCCTTTTAATCCGGATATGTCTCGGAAATGTGGCAACCCTAGTTCGTAATCATTGGGGTCTGACATTTTTTTACCTTCGGCGCTACCTGTTTCGTCGGCCATTTTGTGCCACGTGATCGCGAGACCACGCCCCCTCGTGTCAGATCTCAATATTGACGATTTTCCGATCGCCCTCTGCTGGGTGGTGACACGTTTGACGCACTTTTCGTGGTTTGCCGTTAGGGATCGTGCGCAGATTACGTTTTTCTTTTTTTTTTTTTTTTTTTTTTTTTTTTGAGTTTTGTGTGATTATTATCGTTTCGCTCTTGTTTCTATGGTTTCATTTTTTCGTTTGAAATATTTCAATTATTTTTCGTGCAACATTTTTAAAACTATCAAAATTTTGCGAATTTGGTACATTTCTGCAATAATGTGGAATTTTTTATATCCGGGTTTTCTAAAGATTCGGTACAAATCAAAATTCTGCAACATTCTGCCACAGAAGCTATTTTTTACTAATATTCGAACAATTTGCTGTTTATCAAACATATTGGTAATTTTAAAATGTTTAAAAAAATTTTCCAATGTTTGCAAGGATTCAAAAATTTCCAACCTTTCGGATGAATTGGAAATTTTCCGGATTTGAAAGTGAATTTGAAGTTTTCAAAATTTGGAGACATTCTACACTTTTTATGATTTTTTCCGTTACATTGTACAATATATAAAATATATGCCTTCTCTTTTTCCCTAGATTTTTAACACTTCTCTATTGAATCTAGGGAACAATCGTGAAGACATGTATTTGAAATCTTATACAGTCTTCAAATTAGAAGATTTTCGAGGAAATTTTTAAGAATTCTAATTTTTTATCATTTTCAGCAGTCACGAATTGAAAGAAAATGTTTAATTTTGCCAAAAATTTCCAAATTTCAAGGCATTCGCGAAAATCTCGAACTTTTGAAGTTGAAAAAAAAACTTCCAACTCCTCTGAATATTTCAGGATTCCAAAACTTCTCAGTTTTCACGAAATTCAAAATTTTTGAGTTTTTGTAATTTTACGTAATTTGTGCACGGTCCTTAGGGATGGAAACATTTTTGAAGAAATCTAGAATTGAAAATTACGGAAAGGAAAAAATAATTTCGTGTGTGTGTGTTGGCTTGCAGTGGTAACGACCTACGTGGTTCCACCGCTCTGCACTTTTTTTGAAAATCAACGTAGGTATACAACTAACACAGCACAAGATGCGCCAAACATCTTAAAATTTCACGTCTTTGTTTTCCCGTCGAGGCAAATCATTTATGTGGCTTGTCCGCTTCGCTTCACGCTTTTGATTCTGATTCACCAACTTTTTTGCGTCCTAGAAAGGAAAAAACGCTGTAAAGAATCACTCTTCCACCAAAATGCGACATTTTCGTGAATAAGAAAATGCGTGTTCGAAATGTTTTATTGTAATCATTTCAATTATTATTATTATGACTTTAGATTTGTATGGTCATTATTTCGAGTTTTTGAGTATTTTTGGGATTTTCGAAATTCTGACGGGGAAATGTTGCTTTTTGAGATGAGATTCATTTTTTGTGATGGAAGTGTTGCTTTTTTTTTCGGAATTTGTCCTTTTTTCAGGTGAATTTGGCTCTCTGTAAATTGTTTTTCTAACAATCGTACCTCATGTGAACACATGATTTTTCAATCTGTCGCTGGGTCTTGCGTTCAGGTTTTTTTTTGGGTTGTACATTTTATTATGAGCAAATGATCGATTTTCTTCGGCGGTGTTTTATGGTTTTTTCGGAGGTTTTTTTGTGTTGGTTTTTATAGTAGAAAAATACAAAAATTTTCAGTTCATAGTTATTCCAAACAAATGAAGGAAGAAACTAAATTTGATGAAGTTGTAAGTTTTTTCATCGTCATTTTATTAGATTTATAGTTTTTTTTTTTTTTTTTTTTTTTTTTTTTTTTTTTTTTTTTTTTTTTTTTTTTTTTTTTTTTTTTTTTTTAGGAAGAAGCGATTGTACGTACGTGTCGAATGTATGTGTGCGTGCCGCCGCCATTTTGGGTCGAGCGATCGACACGTACACACTAACACATTGCAGATAACCAGACTCTCTATTTATAGGGATTCTAATGCATTCAAAAATGTTATTTTGTTTTCGAACTCGAGAAATGTGATTTTTTTTTTTTCACAATATTTTTAAATTTTTCGACTCAAAATAATTTTTTCGAAATATCGTCGAAAAGTTAGAATTGGAGATTGAAGGAATTAAGTTAGAATACAACATTTAAGTTAGAGTTATAAAATCGAAAATGATTCATTGTAGAAATATCCAAAATGTGCGATAGTAAACATTTTTAAAATTCTGTTGACCAAAAATCCAAAATTTGAAAATATTATAATCATAAACATCTCAATTTTGGTTAAAAAACATTTTTTATCTTCCATGTTACTTAGAATTTTCGCATTTTTTGAATTCGGAAAAAAACCCAATTTATACTGATAATCTAAAAAGCCACATTTTGTAGTCTTCCAAAAATTTTTATAAATGAACATCGCATAAATGCACAAAATACACACAAATGTACTCCATAAAAATTTATAAATCATTGAAAACTAAAATTTAATGACTTTTCACATTTAATCAATTTTACGAAGTTTTAAACGTGAAATAGATTGAATTTTCCATCTGCAAAAATATTAGATTTTACGAAGATCAAATATTAATAAATTCCAATATTTTTTGATATCTTTTTGTTTTGTGATTGATGATTGATATAGGTTTCGTTCCATTTCTTGTTGTTGCATATTTAGGGGTAATTCTCGTGTTTTTTTTTTTTTTTTTTTTTTGTTTTTTTTTTTTTTTTTTTTTTTTTTTTTTTTTTATATAAATTTTTTTTTTTTTTAAATATTTTTTTTTTTTTTTTTTTTTTTTTTTTTTTTCATTCTGTACGCGTATGAAAAATTCTTTCTGCCTTGCAAAAAAGAGAAAAAACTTAGAAATTTAGATACGAAGATTACAAAAATGAATTTTCGATCTTTATTTCCCCCAAAATTGTCCCTTATTTCTTGTAATTTCGATTTTAAACAAAATATACATTAGAAAATTTTTGTCAAACGCCCAAAAAACGCATTTTCTCATAAAACACACAATAAAGTACAAAAAAGACAGAAAATGTATTCCCGAGATGAAAGTTTTAGGAAATCTCCAAAAACTTTCGTACTTCGCGCTAATTAACAGGTGTAGTTGGACTTGAAAAAGTTGAAGCAAATGAAGTGGCTGCGACGAGGCTTCAGGTGAGCCAAAAAAAAATGTCCATGGTTTCAAAGCATGGCTCACCATATGAAAAATTACAATTTATTTTCCAAGACGTAGCGCGATGTGACGAGATGAATTTTCCGGGAAAAGCGAGATTGTTAGAAAAACAATTTCTTTTTTTGGACAACAACAAAAGTTTACGGTGGTGGTATTCTGTAGGAAAATTGTGTGTTGTCTGTATTTTGCTACCAGGTACAAGTGCTAGCGAGTTTTGTGAAAAAAATTAACAACAAACAATTGTTGTTGATGACGAAATTTCGACGTTTTTGTTTTCTAGTCAACGATTAGTTGGTCGTTTTTTTTAATTTAGGCATGCGAAATTACACTAGTTATCACGCACGAGTGACTCACATTGCGCTAATTTTTACGCACTTGGAAAGTAAATCCTTTTCTCTAGATCAGCGTAGATTTGAAAAATGTTTAAAAAATATAAAGCGTTATAATTTGGTGTACAAGTTGGAAAAATGGTCGACATTTGTTTTTTAGGGTTTTTAAGGAGTAGGAGAGAAAAAAGGAAGGAAAAGAAAGCGAAGAAGAAGAAGGATTCTGTGGAAACGAATAGCAACAAGGAAGAAAAATCTGATTTGTTAGTATTATTGAATAATGAGAAACTCGATATTCAAAAAAAGCGTAGAAATTATAAAATCTGTAAAAATTTTCCGTTTTCGATAAATCGTAAAATAAATTTTAGAGAAGACAAAGAAGACGGAAGGAAATCGGAAACACCCACGCCTGAAGTGGACGAGGACGGTTTTTGCATTAGGCCGAAATCGGAACTTCAAGAAAACGAAAAAGGATTTTACTCGAGTTCAGACACCGATTCGGACGACGAGCGGGAGCGAAAAATCCGAGTGGAAATAAAACCGTTGAGCAACGGTGGCGCCCCCATGAGTGCCAGCGTCGACGAACTTCGGGCTACTGTCGAGAACTTGTCACTTTCGCCGGCAACAACGGTGAGTGAGATTTTTTTGGGCGTTTTCGTTTCAAGAATATTAGGAAATGGTCGATCTATCTGAAAATCGTCCATTTTCCCGAATGCAAAATATCCCGACTTACCATTTATTCGACAACCTTTTTCTCGACAGCCTTTCACCCGACCGACCATGTTCACGACAAAAATGTTATTATTTACTCTGATTTATTTTTGTTTAACTGCATTTTGCCCTTTCCTACGGAATGTTGTAATTCGTAATACATTTATGTGGGTGGTGTCAGTCATGATAATGAATGCACGAATGTTGAAAAAACAGACGTTGAACTTCAAGGTCCGAAGGGGGTCCAACGTGGACACGGACCTGCACATGAAAAGATCGCAGTCGGTGTCGCAGCAGCTGGGTAAGCCAAGTTCTGATCTTCTCGGCCTAAATTTGTTCAACCCCAGCAGTACGCCGTCCAGTGCCTCGACTCCGACGGGGAGTCACCCTTACGCGCCCTTGCAAAGTCCCCCGGCCCTTTCGTCATCGCCACTTCCGCAACCGCAGTCGGCGCCTCCTACGCACCACGCCAGGTTTCCAGGCAAGTGTTTATGAAGATAATTATAGTTTTCGTAATCTTGACACTTGATTGAATGATTTTTTCGGATTTTTCGAATTTTCGAAAACTCGGATGTCTATTTACATTTGAGGAGTTTTAAAAAGTATTGAATTTGAATCTTTTATGCATTTGACATTCTTTCTGAGTGTTAGATTCTCTACGTTCGCTTTTTAACTGTTTTTACGTATCTGCTTCACATATTTTCGATAACATACGATGTAACATACGTTAATCATGACGGGAGACCCAGTTATTGACAACTGTTCCTCATTGATCAACATGAAGCAATAACTCGTCGGTTGGTAGTTTTCGATTATTTGTGTTCTGATATTCTGCTTTCTCTTGATAATATGATAAGACAATATAACATTTTTTCTCCAAAACTGTGAAATGATGACAGAATAACTACATCAACAAGTACAGTTCGATTCAGAAGCATTATCGGAATTGCAGTTACTGTTCACATGTACGTGAAAAGTAACTACGTAAACAAAACCGATCACTTTTTAACTGTTCTCATCCCTCTGTATCACATTTTTTCGGTAACATACGATGTTGCAAGAGTTCTTCAGCGTTCGCCTCTTTCAATGATAATTTAACAGCTTTCAATGATCGACGTCCCAGGCCCTTTTAATTTGAAATGAAAGGTCAAATGTGTTACCAACTTACCCTACTAATGATGAGAGACCCAGTTATATATAAATGTTCTTCATTGATCAATATGAAGCATTAACTCGTCTGTTGGGAGTTTTCGATCATTTGGGTCCCGATATTCTGCTTTCTCTTGGTGGTATTATGATGAGACAATGTAACATTTTTTCCCAAACGTATGAAACGATGACAGAAGAGCTACATGAACAAATACTGTTCGATTCAGAAGCACCATCGTAATCACAGTTACTGTTCACTTGTACGTGAACAGTATTTACGAGAACGAAACCAAAGTTCTAAACTTTTCCGATGAATCAATCAATGACGCAAACACGAACTTCTGTATAACTAACCACAACGCGATCTTTCCCATTTTCGAAGCCCTGATTATCGTTAGTCAGAAGATCAACCCTAGTTTCACAACTGTTCGAAAATAGGGACATAGGCGCTAAAAAAGACATACACGTCGGTACATTTCGTTCTAAACTATCCCTCTGAATCTTAGATGGCGACCTGTTTTCGGAAATCGGCGACATAACCCCGGCCCTGCCGCCGAAACAGTCGGCATCGTCCACGCCGACGAGTTCGATCGCGATCCCGAGGCCGCCTTCGAGACGGGGCGAGGTGGGGACGATGCGGGGGAGAATGTCTCCGGCGACGATATCGCGCGCCGACAGCGTCGCCAGCCTTGAGTTCCGAGCTGCTGGGGTGGGCGTTAATTCGTCGCGCGGCCCGTCGCCCCTGACCATCGGCCTGGCCGACACGATCCCCTTGGCCGTGGCTTTCCACGAGATCGTGCACTGCTATTTCAAGGGGACCGACGAGACTCGCTGCCAGGTCAAGCTCAACGGGGACATGATGCTGTCGTTCCCTGCTGGTATCGTCACCGTCCTGGCGAATAACCCCAACCCGGCGCGGCTCACGTTTCGAATCAAGAACAGCAACAGGATCGAGAAGCTTCTTCCGAACAATCAGCTGGTTAGCATGTGAGTAGGGTTTTTCTTTCGATTTTGCAAGAATTTTGGAGCTGTTAAGTGGTGTCATGAGGTGCCATCATCATTAAAGTTGTTTGAGTCATATTTTTATTACGATTGACAACCTCTGTTGAAATTATTGTATACGAAAGTTCATGTGAACATGATGTTTATACTCTAAAACTCTGTGGTTTGCAGCACAAGACTGCATAAATCGAAATTCAGAATATCCGCGCGCCGCAACTTATGCAGAAGGGCTTTTTTTACGAATGGGAAGTTAGCAGAACGAGCTGAAGGCGAGTTTTGCCAACTTCCTATCCGTAAAAAAGCACCTTCTGCAAAAATTGCGTTTTAAACGGTCTTGCGCCGCCAACATCATGCTCTTAGTAAAACTTCGTTTTCCCAACTTGTTGTGCAATGTACTATTTCGTTTAATAAGCTAATTACTATTTTATTCAAGCGTCATTAAAACTGTTGAAATTACACTTTGACATTTAATAATTTTCTGGTGGAACCTTCGAGTCGACATATCATTTCACCATGATTCACGCGTAATAATCGTCAATACGACATTCTCAGTTGGGAAATACAATGTGAACGGGAAAGTCGCAAATTATTATACTATAGTGTAAATCTACACTATATATAGTGTCTAGCGACGAGCATAGCTCTCAGTAACGTTCAAGAACCGGTGCTATACACATCGTTACGATGATTCCCAAATTGATCGTGTTCTCGTCGTTTTTGCTGGCGATAACCGCAGCGGTTTCGAATCCGACGACGAATATCCTCGACTTTTGGAGCGAACAAGACCAGAAATTTCAGTTCAGTGGTGAGAAAGACGTGGTGTTGATGATTGGACCCAGCGGCTCCGGCAAAAGTACCCTGACGCTGCTTCTAACTGACGACAAATTGACTGCGGTAAGAAACTGTGAAGGTTGCCGCGTATATTTGATTCACGATGACAATGGAAAAATCAGTACATCGACTTCAGAATCCTATACCGTCATCCCCGAACCGGTAATTGACCTAGGATCGAATGTTACATATTACAACTGTCCTGGTTTCGGAGATACGAGGCCAAATCACGAAATAGTGCTTTCGTACCTCATCCACAAGCTACTAAAGAACACCAAATCCTTCAAAATTCTGCTCGTGGTGAATCAATCTTTCGTAAACAAAAGGGGAACACGATCGGATTTTCCTGACTTCGTAAGATACGTGATAACTTTGCTGAAGGACATCGATAGGTACAAGGATGCGATAGCAATGGTCGCGACGAAGGTCGTTGATAAAACAATAAAAGGAAAACTACTAGAAGACGTAACTCTACAACGACAAATTGTTGCTTATTTGAAAGAAGATGAAACTCAAGCTACAGAAGAACTTGAACAACACTTGTCGCCTGAAGATAAAAAATTTTATTTGGAGAAGATCAAACTGTTGAATATTCTGTTACGGAATAATTCTAACTCAACCAATGGATGCGAAAGAATTGGCATTTTCCGTAGACCAAACAAAGAAGGTTCACTCGAAAATATGAGCTACATTCAGAAGAACAAGCTGGACATCAAAACAATGGTCGAAAAGCGTCTGGAGTATGTTGTCCAAGATAGAGACGTCGAATTTAGATACGTGATTTCCGACAAGGCACTCAATCAAATTCATGACTTGGTCGATGATATACTTATGATTAAACTTCCTAATGATGTTTCGAAAACATGCTCGCGTTTGAAAACTCATTACCAAAGAGATTTCTGGAATATCACTGATTTTGAAGAGTTGAATAAGATCCTCGCAATGATCCAAGGAACCATCAATTCGATTTCCTATTCAGAACCATTGTCCTTGACGAAAGATCTCATACGTGTCGCGAAAAATATAATTTCTCGTTCATTAATCGACAGATTGCAAAAGCACGTCGACTATGTTAACTTCCTATTAAAATCGCAGAATAGAAATATTACTATGCCCTTATATTTCACGGAACAAATAGAAAGTGTCAAAAAGTATGTAACTGAACAATACAGAATGTCTGTCAAAAAATGGATCACCAATCTGTTATAAACTGAATTACCGACTGCAATTATGCCCGTTTGTGCTGAAATCGAGAGATATCATACCGGAATTGAAGAAAACACTGAGGATTTCTACATGTTGCGTGACAAGATGTCTGAAGGTTATCAAAATTTATCCCATGTCGACATGAACGATCCACAGACGCTTGAGCGCATCGTCCAAGCTTTGGGAATAATGCCGCCGAAGGAAACCTCAAATGACTTGAACAAATTTATAACAAAGTTCGCGTTCTATCAGAGCACAAACAAGCGATACCCCGAGCTCATGGTCAGGTCAGAAGAAACATTGAACAAGACATTGCAGAAATTAAAAAATGCCCAGTTATGGTATGAATCCTTCATCGAGGTATACGATGATCTATGTTTGCTGCACACTGAAACACCCGAAGAAGAACGCGTCGTAATACAGGAACTTCTGAATAATACCAGCACAGCTAAAAAAGTTGATGACATCGCTTTCGAACGACTGACAGCATTGACAGGAAAAGAGTACGAGTACAAGGTTCTACGCACTGTAGGATATGTACAACTCAATTCCTTCAGATTGGAGCATCTGAGAGCAATTTCGTCGCATTCTATCTCGAGTCCTGAGATCGCATGTTCTGAAGATAACTCGACAGTGACAGTCACTGGCAATAGAATCAGAATGAGTTCCGTTGTCATGGATCAAACTTGCCGGCCGACTGCGAAGACGTCGATGTCTTCGCTCTCGACTCGGTGATCATAGACAGTGACGTCAGCGAATTCGCAAGTGGCGTTGAAATGATGATCATGTCGCTAGTGTGGACATTTATTGGGAAGAAGACGATTCATTTCAAAGGTTATACGGGCAAAGCTAAAGACAACGCGAAAGATGGTGATATCAAGGATCGGAATCCCGGAAATGGAGAACATGGAAAAGTCGGAAATCTAGGAGGTCCGAAATTTTGGATTTAGGATTACCGCGATTACAATAATTTGACAGTCGATTTAATTTTTAAAAATGCATGAAAATTGAAATCGAGAATTTCGAAGTTTTATTAACTCTAACTTTTCTTTTTAATATATTATTCCATAGTAAAATTTACCCAAAAAATTAACTCACTGAAAAGTAATAAACTGTTTTAACTTAGTTTTCCATAGTGAAATCGTAAATATAATAACAACCGAACTGAATTATTCTGCCAAAAAGTAATAAGAAATAACCTATTTTCAACATGTTCTTTAGCGTTGCTTCTAGCAAATATGCAACGCCAATGAAACGTTGCATCCGCGTTTCAAACTTTAAAAGAAAACTGAAACATGCGACATTTCAATTGCGTTTCATACGTAACCAAAAGAAACTTTTCTTTCGCATTGCATTGGCGTTTCACAAACTTGCCAGGGTTGCGATCGCAGTTGATTGATGCGAGAGAGTTATACATTGTATCAATGATATGATATGCCGTACATGGGTTTGCTTAAGGGATGTGACGCAGGGAACAGCTGATAGTACGTTTTTCGAATTCAACACGAGTGCCTTAACTACGCTGCTGCGAAGACAAGCCGAGCAAAACCCAACGGCTTCGTACTTCAACGTCGACATCCTCAAGTACCAAATCAAAAATAAGGAGGGCGCGGGGTCGTGTCCCTTCCAAATCGTAGCCTACTGGAAGTGCGAGTCCTCTCATACTGATCTCAAAGTGAGTGTACATAGGCGTAGACCTTTAAGTGCATGGACTCATGACCTCATGTGTCATGGTACTAATAGTACATTGTGCGACTAGTGGGAGAAGGAGAAGTTCCATGAGCGGGAAATTGCTGCACGAGCGTAGCGAGTGCAGTAACACGCGAGTGGAATATTCTCCGTCGACCAATAGTCGCACATAATACTTCATTCAACAACCCGAGAATCATGTGATTTTGGGTCCCACTGAGAGGGGACGGAATAATAGATTACCTGATTGATCGACGCAACAATGGGCCTTAGAGCTTTGTTATGTAGTTTAGAGAATTGAAAACTAATCATCGCCTTCGTCGCTTTGATTTTCTTCGGGATTAATTATGACTGTATTCGACACTTTTGTAAACAACAACAAAAACATTGCAATAATACACAGTTTTGTAATTTTGAGATTATGGCTGGGGAGTTTGACGTTTCGATATAATATGTCGAGTCGCTCGTCCGCCATCTTGTTTCCATTATCGCTGGAAACAAGATGGCGTTAACGTTCAAAATATGACTCTGTTTTGTTTACAAATCGCTATATTGCTGTTTAAAAACAATATAAAAATGACAAGTCAATAATTTAAGAACAACATTGAGTCTCAATATCCCCAACATATACGTAAACGTTCCCTTCACCAACCTGTGGGAGAAGTGAATCAACCCGTGGGAGAAGTAGTTACTTCTCCCACGGGTTGGATTTACTTCTCCCATGGGTTGGTATTTCTCCCACGTTGTACGTCAACAATCAGGTAATCCGTTATTTCTTTTACCCAGCAGGGCCCTGAAATTACATATTCCTCGCGAGCGTTGAATAAATTACTTTTTCATATAGTAGAGTCATCCCTGACCATAACCTTTGGATTTATAGATCGATTACAAGTACAATTCCCGTGCCATGACATTGCCGAGTCCCTTGCTGAATCTCCACGTCGCCGCCCCGATCGACGGCGGCTTCAAAAGCGTGAATAGCAAACCAAACGCCCAATGGTTGCCCGACGCGAATCGCTTGCTGTGGAAGTTCACGGAACTCTCCCAGCACAGCGAGGGCAACGGGGTGGGTTCGCTGAAAGCTCGGGTTGAGCTAGAAAATGGCCCTGGGACCCAGGGTACGATCTTCACGCAGTTCAATTGCGAAGGGACCACGCTTTCCGGCATCGAATTCGAACTGGCTGGACCCGGGTACAGGCTCAGCTTGGTCAAACGCAGATTCGTTTCGGGTAATTGTTTTTGCGTAGGGAATCGATAAGAAAACGGGGAAAACAGTATGGTTGCCTTAACCATATAAATAGTAAAATTTGCGCCGACCATGACCATATCTGTGGTGTGTATAACCATGGATATGGTGGTATCCACCATAGATATGGTTGTACCAGCCATAAATATGGTCGTACCAACCGTAGATCTAGTTGTACAAACAACAGATATTGTTGAGGCAACCTTACTGTTTACTCCGTGAATGAAATATATAATAATAATGATATTTTGGAATTTTTTTTTAATTGACGATTTTCTTGTGTCTAGAACACGACTTCGTTCTTTTTTGTACGTAAAATGTCCATATGCAGATATTTTATACTTTTTTCATTAATTTTGACAAAAGTAGAATAAATAATTCTTCGTTTACAAGTTATTTTGTTGGACTGGTTGATTTTTAAATGAATACATTCTTTAGGTAAGTACATTTGCGACGGTGACGCGGATCCTCGCACTCGTTACGCAGCGCCGCCATCCAACGTCGATTGACGCGCCGATTTAGATTCTCACTGGGCTACCAGATGACCGGTTTAACGAACACTCACTGCCCGTATCATCGATCTTCCAAAACATCGACGAAATCTCAGGGCCCGGAATCGCTCGTTACATTAGTTTTCTACACTCTTGTGAAAATTTTACGTGGTTATTAGTACAAGTTGTGATTTTATAGGTACTTTTGAAGGTTTGTAAAGTTAGAGATTTTTTAGTTTTTGTTTGTTTTTGGTGATGAGATAAAGAGTTTTGGTAATTTTTTTTTTTTTTTTTTTTTTTATATATATTTCAAATCGATACAATTTTCTTGAATTAGAGTCAATTTTGTTTGGAAAGATTTTTTGTCATTTTACAAAATATTTTGTTGAATCGATTCAATGGAAAATTTTTGCGGATTGATAGTCTGCAGATTTTGTAGAATCAGTACAAGAAAAATTGGGTCGAATCTGTGACATTTTTTTCTCTCGGGTAAAAAAAAATTTTTATTTATGACTTGAAAAATTTCGTCAAATCGATACAACAAAACATTTTGTCGTATTATTTGTATTTTAAGGGTTGTTTAATCGGTACAACGAAATTTTTTTTGAATTCAAGTCAAATTTGATTCAGGAGTGAGCTTGCTAATCGAAATATTTTCGAATATGCAAAGTTTTAGACATTTTCATGCATGAATTTTCAAAACTGAGCGGTTTTTCGATACCCGAAGTCGGAATTATTGATAATTCATAAATTTTTTAAGTACGAGAATCAAGAATTGTTTCATTTTCCATATTAGAAAAATGGTATTATTAAATTTTGTTATTTCGCTTTTCGTGTAAATTTTCAGTCATCTGCTATTCATAATCGAGTCAACAATAAAAAACGAATTGAATTCAGAAGAAAAAAACCAAAGAATTGATGGCTAAAGTAAAAGGTGACGAAGACGAAAATGTCGAAAAACGCGAACTTGAGGACGATTGGAATTTATGAAAAATGAGAAGGAAAATTTAATCTGAGGTAAATAAAATTAGTATACAAAGTTTTGATAAAAAAATAATATTATTTCAAAATTTCAATGATGCCAGTTTTTATACTAAATTCTGAATTTTAGATACTTCTGAATTTTCTTTTCTTCATTTCGAAATTTTGAGAATCGAGCAATTTAGCGTATAGAAATTAAAAAATTGAAAATAGCTTTATTTTGACATTTCTGCGTTGATGGTTCGAATTTTTCAGTAGGAAATTTGGAATTTTCGGAACTGATCGTAATTTTTCAGAATATTTATATTTTTTGAAATCGAGCAATTTTGTGCTTGGAATTGAAAAATTTTAAATTGATTTATTTTGATATTTCTACGACAATATTTCGAATGATTAAATAATAATTCCTTAAAGTTTTCGCATTGCTCGTATGATTATTTTCGAATTTCTGAAAAATGAAAATGATTAGTTTTTTATTTATACAAAAAATTGATGTATACCAAAATTATAGGAAATTCAAATGGAAGAATTCATAAATTTAAATTTTAAAAAATTCAAAATTCGTATGTTTTTGAATTTTTAAGTTCGAATACATAAAGCTATTCAATTTACATTTTTCTTGAATCGATTTCTGAAAAATTTTTTATTCGAATAAAAAATCTCAAAAATAAATCAAAATTTGCTTTCACGCTCAAAATTCGAACATTGAATTCCATAAATCGTCAAAATTTGTGAGTTTTGAGAAAATTTGAGATTTCGATTTCATAAAATTCGATTTTCCCGAAAAATTGTCGAATCCTGTCAAATTAATACAACAAAAATTTCGTTGAATCCAAAACAACTTTTCCAATCTCAAATTTGTTGTTTTCTAAATTACAAAAAATTTCGCCAAATGAGGAAAAAAAATTCTCTTATTACACAACAAAATTTTTCCTCGAGTGTACACAAACTGCGACACGATCAAAGGACGAAAATTCAAAAGGTGCTAAGCGCGATTTCCATAGGGCTCATTTTTATACGAAATTCGCTGATAAAGTGAGCTTTATGGCCCCTTTTGAGTTTTTACTCTCCCCTCGATGGTCACAAATCGATAATTCCCGATGTGATGTAGCGTAATGACATTGTACATAAACAATTGTACATTCGCGAGTAGTTTGTACGTTTGTTGAAAGCGCATCGACAATTCTGCAGGCGTGGATAGGAAAAAATGATAATATATATCTATATTGCTAAACAAATTCGCGTCGCGTTTTTGTTTTTTATAGTTGAAATTAGGAGGAACAAAAAACGCTTTTTCCATCGGTGCAAAGTCTGTTGAGTACTTTTTTTATAGTTACGATTATTACTAATATTAGGTTTATCATTGCAATTATTATCAACGTTAGAGTTATTGCGAAATCAAAATGTAATTATTACGGTTGTTCCGAGTTATGGGGTCGCATGGGAAAAGGAAGTTTTGGGAATTCGTTTTATGAGCGGACGATTATTTTTATTGGAGTTGCGTTTTTTATATTGACCAAAGACGTGTTTTTTTAATATGAACAATTTTTTTGTGGACGTATTTTTGGTGGTCGAAGGATGTAATAAGGTTTTAGAGGCGATTTTTTTATTTTTAAATTTCATCGCACTCGACCATATATACCTAGAGATGTTCCAAATTTTGTTGAATTCGAAAATTTATACTTCAAGTTTACATTATATTATTTTTTTACGAAAAAGAAATGATTTTCAATAATTAGTGTTGAGTTTTCCATGCGAGAATGTGTTGGTAACGAATGTGTCTTATTATAATAAACAATTGTATCGCGATAAGACTGTTGATAGACGGAATTGCGCTTCGGAAAAATTACCGCAAATTTTTCAGTATTGTTGAGTAATGCGCCGAGCATTAATGGATAAATGTCAAAAACTGTTTTACGCTGTTGAACGAGAAGATTTAATTATTTGAATTTTTTACTCGATTTCAAGAATGGTTTTGTAAAAAGCAGTATTAAATATTAAAATAATTTGTCAGAAAATCCTTCCGTCCGTTTTTTTTTTATTTATTTATGTGTATTGATGAATAATTTTTTTTAATCATTATTGAAAAAAATTAATATCAATCAGTCTTTTCGAATAGAAAAATGTTTTTTTTTATTTATCAAATTTTTGGTACATTCTTCGATGGATGATTGAATTCTTCGTCCGCAAATTGTAACAATTTTTGTTCGTATATTTGTCGTTTTAGGTATCTTACAGCTTCCTAAATTTGGACGAAAAAGAAAATAAGTCATGTTTGATTTTAAGCTTGAAAAACGAAGTTTGTAAGTAATTTGACTCACAATTCTTGGAGTAAAATATTCTTCAGTTGCTTTTGGATATGACGCGTAATATTTTTTATTGTTTATCATGACTTCGTTGGCTGGGTAGAATAGAAGGTAACTTTCTGTTGCAGCGCACGCATTTTCTAAATCACCAACTGTTAGGAAAAATAGTGTATGCGATTATGTAACATTGAACTTGGAGGTTTTTGGATGTTTGAAATGATTATTGAAATTTTTAAAATTTTGCGGCTTTTGATTATTTTACTAATTTTTGAGATTTTTAACAGTTCTAATATTCCGATAATTTTGAAAATTTTTTAAATGTTCAAATTCTCTAACATTTTAGATTTTTCAACATTTTATAGATTTCGGAAATGTTTGAAAAGTCTGGGAATTTGAAAATTTTGTTGAAAAAATTTTATACATTTTGCCAATTCTGAGGATTTCGAGAAACTTGAAAATTTTTAAAATTCAGAGGAACTTGAAAATTAGATAAATTTCAAAGAACTTTGAATTTTTAATGATTTCGGAAGTTTTGAAAATTCTGAGCTTTTTACAAATTTGAAAATTTTTGAGAATTCCGCTAATTCCGAAATTTTCGAAAAATTGTAAGGTTTAAAAAATTCTGATATTTTTTGAAATTATAAAAATTTTGGAAATGGGAAGAATTTTTATAATCCTCAAACATTTGCAAATCTGTCGGAATTGAAAAATTTTGTGCACAACAATTTCAGAATTTTTTAAAATTTTACAATAGTAATTTTGAGGATTTGAAAATTCTTAGAACGTCCGAAATTTCGTTAATTTTAAAAATAGCATAAATTTGAAGGATTCCGAAAATTTCGAGCATCTTGAAAATTTTATAAAATTCAAGTAACTTGTAAAATTTGAAAATTTCGGAAGTTCTACAAATCCTAAAATGTTGAAACAATTCGAAAATTTTGAAGGTGCCCCAAATTCTAAAAATATTGGAAATTGAAAACATTTTCATAATTCTAAGAATGTTGACAATTTTGAAAATGTATGAAATTTTGATAATCCAAAAACATTTTTGAATATGTTGAAGTTTGAAAATGTTGTGAATTTTAGTATTTTTATATATTTTAGTAATTTATCAATACTTGAAAATTTGCATAATTTTCAAAATTTTTGTTGATGTTGAACATATCTTAAATTTTGAGGATTACAAAAATATTGGGAAACCTTCAAATTTTAGACCTTTCGAGGAACTTGAACATTCTAAAAATTTCGATAAATTGCAAACTCTACGATTTGTAAACATTCTGAAATTTTTTGAATTTTAATAATGTGGAAAATGTTTGTAAATTTGAAGATTTCGAATTTTGGAAATCGAAAAAATTCCAAAATTATTGGGACTATCGAAAATATAAAATTTTGATAATCCCAAAAGATCTGCAAACATGTCGAAATTCAAAAATTCGGTGAATTTTAGCATTTTTGTATATTTTACTAACTGTTGAGGATTTGGAAATGTTTGATGAACGTGAACATTTCGAAACTTTCAAGAGCTTTGCAAATCCTACGATTTTCACAGTTTTTGCGAATTACGAAAATTTAGCTAATTTACTGTAGAAATTGCTCAAAAGTTTTAAGAATTCGAACATTTTAATACTTCCGAAAACTATAAATTTTGGATATTCAAAAAATTTCCAAAAATGTTGAAAATTGTAATTATAATGTAAAATTTTGTAATTATGACATTTTAAGTATCCCAAAACATTCGTAAATACGTCAAAATTTCGTCAATCCAGAAACTTCGAAAATCCAACCATTTTTAACACCATTATATTAATTTTCAATATTTTTCCATAATCTAAAATTGTTTGTACTCACTTTTATAGTACGCAAACTGCAAATAATGATAATGACTCGGAAAAAGGTCGCTTTCATAATCACCATTAATGGTACTCAACTGTTTGGTGCAATTTTCCTTGCACTGCAAACAATACGTAAAATGATCTGAAATATACGAAATACATTTTAATAAATAGAGTATAATTTTAAATCGTTCTACAGCCAATAATAAATAATCATATTGACAAATTATCCCAAAAACAAAAATTGAACTTGCTAGCAATCGAAATGACGAAATCCGGAAACCACCCAGGGTCGAAAGAACCTTCGCAGTAAAACCGGCATTCTTCTTCAGCCTCCAAAAAAGCCCACAACGCTTTCTCTAAATATTCCACGACGTCGACAAAATTTTCGTCGTCGTAAGCTCTGACGCCCTTCTTATAATTTTCCAAAAACTTGGGTTGTTCGAGGTTTTTCATGTTTTCTTCGTTCACGTCTCCGCTCGTCAAATAATGTTCGATGTATCTGCGGCTCATTTGATGTTCGGGATGGTGAACGAGGAATGTGAAAACCGCGTTGGTTGCGTTCATTACCTGTTTTTTCTGTAGGAAAATGGGACAAGATTTCAAATGTATGCTTTCACTTTTCCCCTAGATTTCTATTACTTTTCTATTGAATCTAGGGGAAAATCGTAAAGGCACATATTTAAATACTGTACGTTCCGCCACTAGTGTAATAATAATTTTTAGAAGTTTCGTACTACGAAAGTACATTAGTTCAGTAGTTTTTTGCAAAACGTACAAAATTCGTACGTTTTTAACACGATTTTTAGAATTTTTAGAATCTCGTAAATTTTTGATGCTTCGTAATATATTTCGATCGTTTTTCGTAATGTTTGAGACTGTGAGAGTATCGAAAATTTTTCATTTTTATGTGAATAACTTTTACCCTAGATTTCTAATACTTTTTTTTATAGAATCTAGGGGAAAATCCTGAAGGCATATGTGTATTTGAAACAGAGTGTACATTTTTCGAATTAGAATATTTTCACGGGAATTTTCGATCATTTTTTACATTTAAAAATTTTGAAAAAAAATGTCCCATTTATCGAAAGTTTTTCAAATTTCCAGGCATTTGCGAAAATTTAAAATTTTTTGGATTTTTTATGTTCTTTAAGTTTCTGAGATATTTCACAATTTTTTTGTTTTTTTCCGTGACGTTGTACAGTTTTTCAAATATATGCTTCCGCTTTTCCCCTAGATTTCAATTACTTTTCTATTGAAACTAAGGGAAAATCGTGAAGGCATATATTTAAACACTGTCCGTTCCGCTACTACTGTAGTAATAATTTTTCGAAGTTTCGAAAGTTTTTGACGAGATTTTTAGAATCGCGTGAAGTTTTAATGCTTTGTGATAAACTTTGATTGTTTTTAGTAATTTTCTAAACTATCAGAGTATTTATGAACGTATGTAATTCGCATTTCCGTTTTAATACGGAAATTTTTTATTTTAATATTTATCACTTTTCCCCTGGATTTCAAATACTTTTCTATATAATCTGGGGGAAAATGCGAAGGCATAATATTTGAAATACTGTACATTTCGCCAGTAGTATAATAATTTTTCGACGTTTTATATGTTTCTAACACGATTATTTTTGGATCCGCTTGAATTTTTAATGCTTTGTGATATATTTCAATCGTTTTTCGTAATTTTTGAGTTTATGAGAGTATTTATGAACATAATTCGCATTTTCTTTCTAATACGACAATTTTCCATTTTTACATCGATCGTTCTTCCCCTAGATTTCTGGTACTTATTTTCCTGTTGGATCTAGGGGAAAATCGTGAAGGCACATATTTGAAGTACCTTACATTCCGCCACTAGTGTAATAATAATTTTTCGACATTTCGTGAATTTTTAATATTGCGTGATATATTTCGATCTTTTTCAGTAATTTTTGAGACTTCGCGAGAGTATTTATGAAAATAATTTACATTTTCGTTACAATATGAGAATTTTGTACTTTTAAATAAATCACTTACGTTGAAATAACAGATATGCAAATATTCGTAGTCGAGAAAATTGGAAAGTTTTTCTTCAATTTCTCGCGAAAATAGCGTCAAAGTGTTCTCTCCGCTGTATTCTCGGGCGCAAATCGAGAGGCAAAGCGTTTCTTTGAGCTTTCTCTCGTAGAAATGCACGTCTTCGATATTTTCTCGAAAAAAGGGGGTAGACAAATTGGATTTTTTCCGACATTTTTTTCTGCACGAAATTACAGCCTTTTTGTAAATTCGATACCTGAAAATGAGAAAATTTCCAAATTTTGATGACTTTGATTTTAAACACTCCACATTTCGTAAATGTTGGATAGTAATTTTTCGAAAATCGTTAACTTTGGAACAAGCCGATTTTTGAAACACATAAAATTATAAATTTGGAAACTTGCAAGTTCGGAAAATTCGTAATTTTGAGTCTGTCAATTGAAGTCCAAAAAATTATGTTTAAATTTCGAGTACGAAAAATGCAAAATTTTAATTAATTTCAAAATGTTATTATTCTTTTTTATCAATTTTTCAGGATTTAAAAGTTATTTATAAAAAAATTTAGGACTTCGATTAAGTTTTGATACTGAGCAAATTTCAATTTAGATCGGACTATTTTTCGAATTTGCCAATACTTTCGGTTTTCCACTTTAATAAACATATTTCGAAAATGCGAGTTCTGAATCTTAAAACTTCATCGAATTTACAACTTACGAAACATTGATTATATAAATTGAAATTCAAAATTCCAACAGCTTAACAATGACACTTCGAAAAATATAATTAAAAAATCCTTCGAACTTTCAAAACTCGAAAAGAAAATTATCCATCCCAAAAACCTTCGTCTGGTTTCTTCAAAACCGTCAATACAAGCTGCCCAATTTTCTTCCAAGTACGAATTCACGGCTTCTCCAAACAAATATCCAATCTCTCCGAAATCTTCGCACACCAAATCGCCGTCATTCGTGCTATTTCCCGCTCCGATTTCTTTAGACGACGTAATTTCGTGACTTTTAAAACATGCACAATTCACGCACGTGAAAAAAAGGATAAAAAATATCCTGACTGTGTTCATTTCCGTAAAAAACACATGTGTTCAACACTCGCGAAAATAAGACTGACTTCTGAGTACAATCATAATAATGATGCGTGGGTTTTGTTACTCTTTTTACTCGCACAGCATCCTATTTCTGATTTGGAGGCAGATAAATCGAGATGTGCCAAGGGGAAAACACTTAAATATAAATTGGAGTTTCGTGGAATTTTTTGGACTTTAATAATGAACAATTTATTAATAAGTGTTTTTATGTATCGAGTACTGTACTTTTAATATATAATTTTCACGATTTTTACAATCATTTAATTGATTAATTTACAAATAATTTGAGAATTAACGAAACATATTTATACTGGACTTAGAAAAAAAACGAATTTGAGTCGAAACGTCAATAAAATTACTCAAAATGAACTTGACAAGGAAATCAAAAAGAAAAACTAAAACGTCGTTGATGATTTGAAATTTTCAAACGCGCGCATGCGCACTGTACACACTTTCGATATATCTCGATCGATCGAATCGATGTATTGTACTCAAATCGCGCTCGAACTACACAAAAATATAATCGGAAAAAACGTTCAAAAAGTTTCTGAAAATACGGAAACTCACGAAAGAGTGATGATAAATATAAATGAGAACTTTTACAAAAATTGAAATATTATACACATTAGTACACAATATATATCGACTACTATAGATAGTGAAAACATCGATCATAACCCGCAAACAGCTGACAATGTTTTTGTTTCTCGTATTTGCGAAACCGGTTCGTTAAAATATAAAAAATGTTTTTGTCAACAAGAAAAATTACAAATCTCCGATGAAGAAAAAAATGTCGTTATTTTGGAAAACGCGATTGTGATTTTGTGTTTGAAAACAGTGAGAAATACTGAAAATGTTGGGGTTGACTTTGCCCTTTCGAAGGAGCAAAATCGGGTTTTTTAACCATCTTAAGTTAATTGTTAGACCGTATACGGCGACCAAGGAAAATGCGGCGACGAATCACAAATATTCCGATACCGTTTTTCTCCCGCAAACGACGTTTCCCCAGAGGCTGCGGGGAACGAAACAAGTGGAGATGGACAATTATGTTTACGAGGTTGGAAAAAAGAGTTGGTTATCCGGTTTTTATCATTAAATTTGTATTTTCGAGTATAACAAAAAACTTTAAGATGTGTAATGAAAAATGTTCTAATTTTCCATGGTTTTTTTTCTTATTAATTAGAAATCCGGTTTTTCGACGCTATACCAGTGGCAGCAGACGAATTTTTCTGGTCCAGATTTCGTCCTCCACGACGGACCTCCTTATGCCAATGGAAATCCTCACATGGGACACGCCATCAACAAAGTATATTCAAAAAAGCATCAACATTTTGACCATAGTCAAAAAAAGTTTCAAAATGTCCAAAATAACTAACTATTCCACTAATATGCTGTTTCTTCAAATTTTCCTCAAATTGAATAGTCGAATGTTCAAGTTTTTTTGGAATTCAATAAAAATGTCTAAAACTCATCACTCAATATGAAAATCAAAAAGATGTGTGAATTCAAAATATATGAAAATTTTGATCAGTTTCAAAAACTGAAAATAGTTGAAAACAAAAATGTGTAATTTTAAACATTTTTTAATCTTGATTATATTGTTATACGTTTGAAAACACTATTTCTTTCAACTTCTTACTACTTTGTTTTCTAGAAATTACTTTTTTCATTTATTCATATTATTCATAAGTTATTATTATTTTATGATTGTTGATTTTTATTTTTCTATTATTGAAATTACTTCTTTCATTTTATTCATATCATTAATGAGTTATTATTATTTTATTATTATTCAATTTTTATTTTTTAATTATTAAAATGACCTTTTTTTTATTTATCAATTGATAAATAAATTGATAGTTGTAATTGTTATTAACAAGTGAATATTTTTTCGTTAGATTTTGAAAGACATCACCCTGAGAAGTAGAATAATCAGAAGACAAAGAGTGCATTATGTACCAGGATGGGATTGTCACGGTTTGCCAATAGAGTTGAAAGCGCTCACTTCGTCAGAAGAAAAAATTAACAATTTGTCGCCTTTGGAAATTCGGGAGAAGGGTATAAAATTTGCAGGAACTTGAAATTCAATGTATTTTCCGTCTTGAGTATATATATTTTTTCCAGTTTGCAAATCGAAAAAAACTACTCTATACAATAAAAATAATTTATCAACATTTATTTCGTTTTGGAAAAAATTTGTTAAATTTCGAGAAATTTTGTTCAAAACTGATTCAATTTTGTAAATGTCAAACAAGAACCATTTTTTCAAATTCAAATTTATCCAGATTTCTGCATATTTTTTGACCGCCAATAACATCGAAAAAAAGATGAAAAATTGCACTTTTTCTAAAATAGAAATTCATCCAAATTTCTTTATATTTTTTGTATGTCAATAAAATTGAAAAAAAAAAAAAAAACATCAAAAATTTCACACGTTTTTCTAATACAAATTTATATAAATTCACGTATATTTTTTAACGTCAAGAAAATTAATTATAAGCTGAAACAAGAATTTATTTTTATTTGTGTTTTATTTCTTGCAAGTTCTCACAAATTCACAGAATACTTCAGTAAACATTGAAACTACTCTCTTTTAATTAAAATTTGGGAATTTTGAACAATTTTACGTATTTTCAAACAGTTTTCACAAGATTGAATATAATTACCGTAATTTTCGTTAATTGCTACTAGCAAAATATTAATTCATTCCGAAATATTCAGAGTACTCAGCAATTTTCAAAAAATCAAAAACTCGAAAGTTTCTCCAAAATTCCACGAAACTCCTCAACATAAATAAAATAAAATAGATACATCAAGAATTAAAAACCTTTCGATGAATTTCCTACAAAATTCCAGATAACACATGAAAATTCTCAAAAATCGATAACATTTATTATACATAAAATTCCAAAAATCCAAAAATGGGAGAAAAAATCCGCCTATCATCCATTTTTCCAGTCAATCGTTCAATTCTTCTCCCTTTTATTCATTTCAGCTGGGAAATTCGTGGAAGAAGCAATACACAAACAGCAGCAAGTTTTCTCATCTTGGGGCGTCACAGCAAATTGGAAAGAATCGGAATGTTACTTAACAAACCGCCCTTCTTACGTAGTTAACCAACTGCGAAGATTTTACGATTTGTACGAAAAAGGCTTGATTTACCGAGATTTCAAGCCCGTCCATTGGTCGCCAGTTTCAAAGTGAATGATTATAATAATAATAGTAATAATATTCGTTATATTATCTAAATTATGTATATTATATATCGATATTATCTGTATACATAATTTGTATATTATAATGATAGTTATAATAATATTAGTTATGATGATGATAATATCAATTACCTCACGAAAAACAAATTTTTCAGTAGTCAAAAATTATTATAAATAGAAAAAACCTTATTACTAAGTATCCGAGAGGAAATCAATCGGAATATGAAAATCACAATCTTTAACAAATTTTATTGAAATCAATCACAGGACTGCTTTGGCCGAAGCGGAACTGGAATACCGCGAACACGAAAGCACGTGCGCGACGGTCAGATTAGCCCTTGTTGAATTTCCTCCAGTGCTTTCCGATTACAAGAATCGGAAAATTTACGGCCTCGCTTGGACAACCACGCCGTGGTCGTTAGTTGCGAATCAGGCTCTGGCGTATTCTCCTGAAGCTAATTACTGTTTGGCAGAAAATTCGAAGGGGGACATTTACATTGTTGCCGAAGATTTACTTGCCAGCGTTGTGGAGAAAATTGGACATCTAAACAAGTTGACGACGTTCAAAGGTGGAATTATCGCATTTTTATGCATTCTTAGAATCGATGTTGAGTACATTTGTTAGCTCTTAGAGGTCGTTCATATATTACGTAATGCAACTTGTCACCAAATTTGACTGTTTTTCGAATACAGTCAACTTTCTGGAGAAAGTCTCTAATATACGGTAAATTCTTGATTTGAATTATTTTTATAGAGTAAAATCCTAATAAAAGTCTTCAAATGCGAGAAATCGTCGTTTTAGTCTATTCAATACAAGGAAAAAATCGCTTTTTGAGATAAAACAATGAATTGCTTGAATTTGTAACTTGAAATTCCTGTTCTTTTGATTTTGAAACATACATCCAGTATTTTCGAAGCGTACAATTTTTTCAATTTTCCTTTTTTTTTAATTCAGTCCAAAAATATTCGGATTTTTATTCATAAGATCCGAAAATTTCAAACTCAGAAAAACTGTTAATTTGAAAGAATTTTTTCTGCTAGAGTTTTAATTTGTTAAATCGGTGTTTTTTTTTTTTTTTTGTCAATTAATTTTCCATTTTCTGTTAGCTATTTTTTATTCTCTGTGAAATGCACTGTCGTTCTCTCATTTCCCACAATTTTTGAAATTTTTGAATTATCTTAAATCATGGACGAAATTTGACATTTTTAACAAAATTTTAGAATTTTTCGTCATTTTACAGTTTCGCTGCTTTTTTTTATTGAGCTATTGGTTGGAATTATTATTCGATGTAACCAATTGTTTACTTCGTCCGGTTTTCACCAGTATTTTGCGCATTTCAGGGGTTTGTGATATTTATTTATTCATTTCATGCATTTATTTATATCGGATTTTAGATACTGGTTTTTTTTTAAACTAAGAAAAAATGTAACTAAGGGGGTCTTCTACGTATAAGCCAATCTTTAAAGCTCATTTTTCAGAATGGTTTGCAAAAAAACTACACATGATAATGAAAGATGGTTTTTTTCCTTTTATTGGTACATCCTTCGACTACAAAAAAATAGCAAATAAAAAAAATTTTTTTAACAATAGCGACCTTGAAGTGTTCTTGACCATGCCTCTGCCAAAACGTAAGAGTCGACTTTGTGGCAAGAGTTTGAGATTTTGGTTGCCTCAATCACAAAAAACGGAAAATGTCTTTAATTTTTGTTACGTTGGCTAACTTTAGACACGAGCTTTTCCGAAAATTCGAAAATTCCCAGAAATGGCAGACTTGTGAACGAAAAAAAATTTTTTTTACAGTTTTTTTAGTTAAAAAAGGGTGTAAAAACTAAATGAAGAAACTTTTTCAAAAAAGCTCGTGTCTAAAGTTAGCGACATATCTGCCGAATAATTAGAGATAAGAAAATCCTCGAAATTCCAAGTAGTATAGAAGAACTTTTGAAAAGCATGACTTTTGGGAAAACGCGTTTAAACATATATGACGGAGTAAAACGTGATTAGTAAAACTTACGATTCAATCGGTTCAAGACTGAAATTACCTGAAAATACGATCCCAAAAAGACACATAGATGGAAACACATTTGTAAAACTGTAAAAAACTGCCAGTCAGACTGGTTTTTTTGTTTGAGTAACGCCGCGAGCGCCTGCCGAAAAGGCACCGAAAACACCAGTAGTTGCCGCGAATGGCATAACTAACGCGTATCTCTCAAAATTCTTCACAGAGCACATTTCTAGGGACTTCTAGGTTTGAAATATGCAATAAGAAAAAAAATTCGATTTTTGAAAAGTTCATACGTAGAAGACCCCCTTAACAAATCATCGGTTTTCTACGGTTTTTTCAATGCCGCCAGGAATTCGATTGAATTAACGATTAAATCTAAGAATGGAGAATTTTTTTTTTTTTCGATTGGAAATTTATTTGAAAGAAGGCTTTTAATTTGCCGGAAGATGAACATTTGTTCAAAACTCTCACACACAAAATTGAGAGTAAGAAAGCATGCAATATAAAAAATTCCAGATATAATTAATTTTCACGTTTACACTGCGAAAGCGATGCTACCAAAAAGATGAATTAGACTGGTTCTGTACGGAGCTCATTGCCAACTCAAACTTGGTACAAAGCGCACTAAAATTAAGTTTATTTTTCAAATAAAGATAACGTTACGTAACGCCGTTGATGACCCCCTACCCCCCATGTAACACTGCGTAACGAATCGGCTCACCCCCACCCCTCCCCTCAAGCGCGTTACGTTATATGTGAACGGCCTTTTATGGATTTTGCGACGATTTTTGAAACCTTGTGAAAATTTGCAAAACAATTTTTTTTTCTGGTACCGTGGAATTGTTGAAATTAATTTGTTGTAAACGTTTGAAAAATTTCGTACATTAATGTATCCATTCCGAAAATTTTTTCGGAATATTGAATCGTAAATTTCCATGAAAGTGACGAATTATAACATTTATGAATAAGAGAACTTGTTTATTTCCTTCTAGGAATGGATTTGGCAGGCGCGAAATACAATCAACCCATCACAAAAATTCCCCTACCATTTTTGCCTGGCAAACATGTGAGCACGACGTTGGGAACAGGGTTGGTGCACACGGCTCCGGCCCATGGGGCCCACGATTTCGTGATTGCTGTCGACCATAAAATACCTATCGTGCGTCTTACAACCATTCGTTAATAATACAGTCAATCCGTCGTAAAAAAGGGGTACATAGATTTAAAAAAATTGCATGTAGGCTAAATTTTTTAAAATGTTGATACTATTAGTGGTCAGGAAGCTGAAATCCCAAGCGGACGTAGTCTCACAAGGTAGGGTTTTAGGTTTTAAAGTATTTAGATAAATAATTTTTGAGTCCATTCATTAATTCCACAAATTAACCCTCGGCCTTCGACTTTTACTGATCATAAATACAATTTAAATTTGAATAATTTTACTGCGACACATGCATTCTCTAGCGCCATCCTAGAACTTTGAATCGAGTTTTTAAACTAGATCGTACTATTATAAAAGGGTTACCGGTTAATTCGTGCGGTTTTCTAACAGATGGCGTAACTTGATTTTTATTCCAGTGATTCACCTTTCCAAATATGTGTTGGAAAGCTACTTTCATATAGTTTCAGAATCAGTATGTGTCATTTAGCTGAAGAGTAAACAACAATACTTCCTTTTACTCTGAAAATGTCGAATTTTGTGCCGAATTAAGTGTTTTTGCGGGGAGTACTTCTTTATTACTTCAAAATGAAGAAAAAGGCTGCCAAAAGTCATCGTATTTTGGTGGAAGTGTATGGTGTGCATGCTCTAGCTGAGCGTACGTGCCGGAAGTGGTTTTCACGGTTTAAAAGTGGCAATTTTGATTTGGAGGACGATGAACGGCCCGGACAGCCAAAAAAGTTTGAAGATCACGAATTGGAGACATTGCTCGACCAAGATTCATCCCAAACGCAAGAAGAACTTGCAAAATCACTTGGCGTCGCTCAACAAACCATTTCCGATCGTCTAAAAGCGATGGGAATGATCCGGAAGGTAGGCCATTGGGTGCCGTATGAATTGAAGCCAAGAGACGTCGAACGCCGATTTTTCGCGTGTGAACAACTGCTTCAACGG
>JAPYZK010001439.1:0-34828 GCA_030522785.1 Platygaster equestris | reverse complement strand
ATTGTGTGCGACTACTGGTCGAAAGAGGAGATTCCACTCGCGTGTTGCCACACTCGCTACGCTCGTGAGGCAATCTCCACGCTCGAGAAATCTCCTCTTGCTCCCACTAGTCGCACAATATACTATTGTCTGAGTTCTGAAAGTTGATGGTTTGAGTATGTTTTGATGAAGTTCTGGATTTATTTCGAAGTACCAGAATTCCGGGTTTTCGGAAATTTCAGGAGGGTCGTGATTTTGAGGTTCGAGGTAGATGTTATATTGAAAGAAACTTTTTCTTGTGGGTATTTCAGTGATTATGAGTATGCTGAATGCTTGCCCTAGCCAGTTGAGGGAGACGTTTCGGCGACGTTTTCTCGTTGCTTTTGTTGAGCGACGACAAATTTCTCAAACAAATCCAAAATTTTCAATTGTTCAAAAAACTTAAACTTTCCAAATCTTTTGAAAAATTATATTTTTCCAAATTTTCTCGAGGAACTCAAAATAATCAGAATTTTCGAACAATTTCGAACTCAATAAATTCCAAAAAATTTTAGAATTCATGTAATTTTTCAAGAATTCATAATTTTCGAATGTTAAAAAAATATATAATTCTGGAATTGAAATAAAAACATAAAATTTGAGAATCTTTCTAAAAACTCAAGATTTTGATATTTTGAAAAACACGCAACATTTTACAAATTTCCCAAAAAGTTGAACATTTTCGAATTAAAAAAAAACTTTAATTCTCTAAGAAACTCGAATTTTCAAAACTTTTAGAAAACTCAGCATTCTATGATGTGGAAAACATTAAAAAGAAATCGAAATTTTCGATTATTTCTGAAAATTAACAATTTTAAAAATTGTCATGAAAGTCTAAATGAAAAATTTTTCGAAAAAACCATAATATTCGAATTTCCAGAAAAACTAAAAATTCAAAAATTTGTTGTAGAACTTTTTATGGGTATGTTTAGATGAACTGTTTCGTTTCGAGATACTAGAAGCTTAAATTTTTGAAAATTTCGAACAGTCCAGATTTTACGAGACGAGATGGTATTTATTTCAAAAACTTCTTTTTATGCGAAATTTTATCTTCTGACAGGAAAAAAATTTGACTTTGATCATTCAAACATACGTAATTTTTAACATACGTATTCATGAATATTTTTCAATAAATTTCAGAAATCATTCTGTTATTGTTCGATCGATTCAAAACTAATAATGAATTGTTCCATAATTTCCTCACTCGCATGAATCACGTTTTATACCAAATATCTTACACAAACATCCAAATTAGTGTCACAATAAAAATCAAGGAGTGTCAAATGTATCAATTCTTAATTAAAGTTCTCTAATTTCTTACTATTCTTATGGGGATTAAATACAGTGTTTGCAAACAGTAATGGATTGACCCTTTGATGTCATATTTTTAGAAACCAGAGCATTGTCATCAAAGACAAAAGACGAGGGTAAAAGTTGCGCTCGTCGGAAAATGTAAAACTCTCGAGTTTCAAACTTATTGATCAACTTTTTCGAGTGATAATTGTTTGTTTAATTTCACGTAAGTGTTTTACGCTAATTCTGTTGATTTCGGATTTTTTAATGATATTTTTTATTGAGAAATTTCTTGTCTGTACCGGGATCGGAAAATGCAATCATTGTTACATGACGGATAAAAGCTCGAAACGTGCTGAGCCCGCTAAAATGATTGAAATTGAAGTGTAGTGCGCATGTGTGTGAATATAGGCGTATTCAGCCGCAGTATCTAAAATCGAAGATTTTTTATAACAATTTAGAGTTGAGAAAAGCATTTGAAAAAAGGAAATTTTTAATTCCTTGACATTGTAGAGGGAAAATCCTCCTGGTATAATTTGTTTTCATTTTTTCAAATAACTAATTGTTCATTTTAACAATTTTAATTTTCAACTTTTGTTCGTGAACCAACCTATTGCTCAAACAATTTCCCTTTGTTATTTCCAGTGCTTTCGTAAATTTCGTATCGTTCTTCGTGAATACGCAAATATTTAAACAAAATATTGCTTTTCTTCAATTCTTACATCAAATATTTGATAACTGCGATAAAACTGAACGAGCGAGCAATAAATATAGCAAAACTACAAATTCGTGTTAAACGCACGTCATTTTCATGTGACTCATATTCGTATCACACTACCAATATCATCAACATATTTTCAAGTATTTCGACTCTTAGAGGACGAGTACCTATATTTGACCTATATAAAACCTATCAACGACCTATATGACATATATAGCACCTATAAACGCCATATGATTAAGATATATTTGGCATATAGGTCGTTTATAGCTTTTATATAGGTCAATTATAGGTCACCTATATAAGTTACACATAAGTCATTTACAGATCTTATATATGTCGAGCATAGGTCGTCGTTCTTAAGGAAATTTTTTAACAGAGGATCAAAGTTACACAACATTTAAATTCTAATTCATTTCCCGCAAACTCAGTTTCCATAAAAAACCACATCCATTTCCTGCACGTAATCATTACGTTACATCCAACGTACGTTAATGACCTTGCCGCTCCTGCGAAATTCCGAAAAAAAAAAAAAAAAAAATGGCGGCACCTTTTGCCAACGAGGATTGCGCAAGCGCGCGAAGAGAAAGATAAAAGCCAACAGTTAAAAAAGCACCTGCCCGCGTGCATTTCGACCCGATCAAGTTAATATCGATCCTCGCAAAACGCCGCCGTGTTTCGCGAGCGTGGTTTTCCTCGTGCGCTTTCGCGAACAACAAACCGCGCCGTTTCGCAATCACTGACATTTTTCCAACGTTTTTGACTTCCCCGTCGCCGTCAGCTTGCTCCCAGTGCACGCCACGCTCCCATGACGATAACGCCGGCTCGCGAATTACCCGAAAATGATTCTACGCCGCAAATCACGCCACAATTGCAATTGCCCTTGTCACATGCATTGTTCCGTCCGATGTGCAGGTCAGTGCGAGCTTGGCTTTTGACCGTTAACTACTTTTCGCGCCCTTTTTTCGGCGCTCATTCGCAATGTGTGGGCGTGCGTGTGTGTTTGAAAATTCGCGTATTTTTTAATTTGGAATAATGCGAATGATTTCGGGAAATTTCGTTGTTTTTCAGTCAGTTTCGAATGTTTTTAATATCGGAATGACGGGTAATTGTTGTGCGTGTGTGATTAACGGGTAATGATAAAGCATGAAGAATGAGAATCCGAAATGTAATGCGAAACAATGAGAGGGAGTGCGAACGAGTGTTTAGAGGAAGTGCAAATGTCATGAGGGGGAGTTGAAAGGTGAGAAGATGTCAGAATATAATTACAGGTACGTGTTTTTTGATATTAGGATTTGTTTTTTGTACCTTTATAGATGAGGGTTTTTTTAGTTCGGGGATGAAAGACACTAGTACGCACCTGCGTTTGTTGCCGGAGAGAAACTTCAATCAATACTTGGGTATATATTTCATTGCACAAGCGAATTTTAGGATTCTCTTTGATTTTTTACTGATTTTTTTAGAAATTTCAATTTTTTTACTTTACAAGTTTAATCACGAAAATGTAATCATTTTGAAAAAAATAATCAACTCGGAAAGCAGGGCCTAATACGCGTTTGTTTTTGATCGAGTTTTGGAAAGAGGGGGAGAGGGGATGTCATATAATAGTATAATTATTAAAATATAAATATTCAAATAATTATTATTTCGAAATCTACAGGTTATACTCAAATCAATAGATTTTACGTGTCTATTTAGATGTGATTACTTCATAACTCACAGCTTCACTTTTTTCTAAAACTCAAAACTTTTTGAATCAAAACAATATTTTGGAAAAATTATACAACTTGCGAGTTGCGGAACGTGAACTCCAGGGCCTCCAGGGTCACTATACATCCCTGCCGCCGCCGTTTTTCTTTCTCTTTCTCTCTTTCTTGCGTGGTCCATAATTTTCGTGTGTGTGTTTGTGTGTGTGCGTGTGTACACTGATCTGTGTGGGTGTGATTTTCTTCGCTCGTGAAAAACCCAGAGAAAAAACCGCAACTTGATTGATTTCCCCCGAATTTCGTTCGGGAAATCGAGAAAATCGTGCATTGCGCGTTTGGAATAAGTTTTAACCAGCAAAAAAAAAGACTCCGGGAGCGGAACATCCATCCACGGACGCCGTGAGGTAAGTGACAACTTAAATGATAACACAACAGTTTTTGAGATTCTGACGACGCTCTGCCAATTGTCACTTCGGCCGTTTTTCTATCGCGTACGACAAAAACGGAATGTTTTTTGTGAAAACGAAAAAATTTTTTCAGTTTCGTTGTGAGAGAGGAATGTGAATTAACGACGATTTCACAGAGATAATTGTCAAACGCTTGAAAATGGAAACTGAAGAATCAACTTCGCAGTATCATGACGAAGTAAAAGTGAGCGAAATTATTTTTCGGACGTTTTTGGAAACTCTGAATTCAGATATATTATCTCGATCATTTAAAACTTATACCTAAATTTATTACATAATGGTTTTTATTTCTGAAATCCGATATTTCAAATTTTGCATGCTTGGGAATTTAAAATCAACATACAAAATTTTGAGTAGACGTATTTGAAGAAAACCCTTAATCTGAAAACATTTGTAATTTTTTTGAAATCCATTTTCTGCAATTTTCCAACATGAATAATCTACAAAAAATCTCAAACAATTTTTTTCCTTACCTATGCCTGACTCAGAATTGACCGTTTTCTAATTCCTGAAAAGTTTCAGCCCCGAGAAGAAGGCATCAGCATCATCAAAAATCGGGTCAAAAAGTCTGCCCCCAAAGCAAAAAAAGTGTCAAAGGCAAAAGCAAAGCCGAAAAACAAGAAGACTTCCACTCCAGATAGACAGTACGACCCAATGATACTGGAGGAGACGTCAGAGCAAGTTCTAGAGCGGTTCCAGCGTGGTTGCGAGTGCCAGGAGGATAGTTGTTTCGCGGGCCTGAACCCAGATGTGGTGTACCGGCACCGGCTGAATATTGCGGAGCTGACCAAGGATGAGCACGACATGTACCTTATGGGTCTGATGATGGCGTGCCTGACGAATCCCTATGAGACGGCGAGCCACAAAGAGCGCCAGCGCCTGAGGACCCAGTACGCGTACCAGGGTCGTCGGGTCTGCCTCGACGCGTTCCTCTACCTTGAGAACTGCACACACTACCAAATCAAGAGGATAAGGAAGCACCTGATGACACATGGTGTGACGCCCCGTATTCATGGCAACCATCGCAAGGTGCAACATGAAGCATCCAATAATGATGATGATTTTTTTCCATACTGTTTTGTCTAATGATAATTTATTTTCTGTTGATATGGGTGATACAGTTGTAACTGTCATGTGCCTTTTCAGGTTTGGAAGAAAATATTCCAGTTTATATTCAAAAAGCAAAAAATGGACCCAATATTACCAAACTCATTGAAATAAAGACACATTAGTATTGATAATGTCAGTACCGTGGCATGTCCTCGAGCACAATTTCCAGTGGAATGTATGTTTATTTTATAAAAACGAGAATTACAGTTCATTGTTTGATCCATATAACTTCAAGCTGGATGAAAAAGTTCTATTTTACGCGAAATCGTGTTATATATTCTCATTCGTTAATGCACAAACCATGTTTAAACTTTTTTCATGCGTTTCTGTGGTACATCATTCGTTAGTTTATTCTTTGCTGATAGCTGATAATTTGAATGATGTTCCCAGAAAAACGAAACATACTTGTAATGAACGATTATGACTCAAATTTTTTTGTTTCATTCAACAAGTCTAAGTTGTCTTTACATATTATAGAGGATGAAAAAGATCGAAAAACAGTGTGTCACGAAACTTCGTGTCAGTACCGTGGACCTCTGTATTTTGAATGCAATTCATTTTATTCCATGAAATTTGATGAATTTCTCTTATCTTTTCCAAAACAACTCAGAAATTTCTTTGGATAGAGCTATCATTCTGTAAACATCAAAATTTGAAGCTTTTTAAGTGAAAATGTCAGTACCATGGCATTTCTGTTGTTTCAACAAGTCGATCATCGTTTTAGATCCATCAAAGTTGATATGGGGAAAAAATTAGAAAGATAAATGTTTATTAACATTTTCCTTTCGTTCTCAACAGATTGTCATCTGATTTTCGGAACCACTCAAACAATTTTTGCCCATACTTCCAAGAAGTCAATTATGGAGAGGTCTGGTTTTTATGTGTTCATGATTCGAATTTTATTTCAAGATATTCTTTGTGTACAAAAAACCTCCCCAGTGAATAAAAGTTTGCCATTTTTGAGACTGTGAAGAATGATTGAAAAGGAAAATTTTATGATCAAAATTGCATCAGAGTGGTACTGTAACAGCGACATTTGATGTACATCGTATAATTCGGATTTGGTGAAACTTGTAGAACTATTTTGGGACTGAAATTTATAATATATAATGTCCACAAACAAATGTTCGCAAAATTTTTTGGACACATTCATAATTAAGAACATTTTCAACCCCTATATAACAGTTACAACGTAATCACCCATGTATACAATTTTAATTTTAGGTTTCTGGAATAAGAATGTTACATTCCTTAAACCTTTTTTGTCAATTTCTAAACAAAGCCTAATTGTTGACTTTGCAATTGTAAATTTTTGGGAATTACTGTTTTTTTGAACTACACAGTGTACAATCTGAAATTGAAAAACTTATAGAATTATTTAGTGAATGATTATTCAAAAAATCGTAATTTCATGAAATTCCAGATTCAAAAACCGAAAAATTTTCGATTACTAATAGAATTATGAAACTTACCACAAAATAGACCAATACTCATTCAAAAAACCAAAAATTTCAACAACTCAACAAAATTATGAATCATTAAATTTTATAAACTACTTCTAATTTTGTACGAAACAAAACACGAATGCGAAAAAACTGCTATTTTTTGACTGGCAAAACTAATAAAAATTTCCAAACTTCAGGTCCCCCACAATACCTTCTCCCTGGACATCTACCAAATCGCCACGGAATTTCTCAAAGACTTCATCGAACGTCAAGAGCAGAAGCAAAAAACCAAACTGTCGAAAAACGCGCCCCTACACCTCCCTCCAGACATCACCAGAAAAGTCGTCCACGACTTGTACACCGAGTACTGCAGACAAAGGTCCCCAGACATCAAAATCATGGGGTACGCCACTTTCCGAGGTTTCCTGAAGGTCCAGTTTCCCATGATGAAGTTCGCGAAAACGGAATTCGTCAGGACACCAGGAAAAATGGACACCTCGAACGAACCTAAAGACAAGAGAATGAAAATGGGAGAGGTCGAAGAAATTTCACCAGTACTCCTGAGCGACAGTTTCCAGATCGAAGGCGAAGTCGTGGTTAACGGAACTCGCTTCGTGACAATCGCGAGCATTAATACCGAATAGAATTTTTAAAAACGTGTAATTTAGGTTTGTTATTTTAATTTAGGTTTTTTGTAAATGAGCTAGTAGGTTTTTGGATGTACCGGGTCGAGTGACGATTTTTAATAAAAAAATGAAAGGAATAGATGTGCCGGAGTGAGTTTCGTGGAATTCGTTACGGGAGCAATTAGGGGCTTATCTTTTGCTTTGATAGTGGGTATTATGGAGGGCATTCGCGGGGATTGTAACGTGGGAATGTTAATATGAGCGCAGTTGGGATGTGTAATGAGCGCGAGCGGGGAAAGGGTTTGCGATGTTCTCATGTTTCAAATGGATAGGTTCGAGTCGCGGATTTGTGGCAGTGTTTCTCAATCGGATTCTCTGTCATGGGTTTTATGGAATAGTCATTGCATGAAAAGTAAACAACTTCCATTATATACGTTTTGTCCCTGCTGGGTCACGAGCAATGATATGAGATTGCGTATTGTTGCCTAAGATTGAAATTTTTGAAGTTTTGAAAATTTTCGCAAATTTCTGGAATTTTTGAGAATTTCTACAACTTTTTAAAATTTCTAAAATTGTGGCGAATTGTTCAAGTTTTTGACAATTTCTAGAGATTCTGTTGAAATTTTTTAAATTTTGTTAAATTTTTGAAAATGTTTGAAATTTTTTGGAATTCTCGAATTTCTCCAAAATTTGTAAAATTGTTGGAAACTGTTGAAGTTTTCGGAAATTATTCAATGAAATTGTTGGCATTTTTTTCAATTTTGTGAAATTTTTAAAAATTTTCCAGTCTTGAAAATCGTTGAAATTTTTTCAAAATTCCCAAATTTTTGAGAATGTGCAATATTTCTAAAATTGTTGATGTTTTCGAAAATTTTTGTGAATTATGTAAATTTTGGAAAGTGTTGAAATTTTTTCGATTTTATGGAATTTTGAAAATTTTCTAAAGTTTTGAAAATGGTCAACATTTTTGAAAATTTTTGGAATTGCTTAAAATGTTTTAAATTCATGTTAAGGTTTTCGGGAATATTTAGAAATCATGTTATTCTCAAAAACTTCTGAGAATGGAAAAAGTTCTGGAAAATTTGACAAATCTAGCACATTGCAGAAAAAAAGTATATTTTGAAAAAAAAAATAAAATAAAATAGTGAAACAATACTGATTTTCACAAGTGTCAAAAATTTCGAGAAAGTAGATAATTTCGAACATTTTCAGCATTTCAAGATTTTCAACAATTTTGGGAATTTTCAGAATTTGGAGGATTTCGAGAATTTTAGAAGTTTTTAAAAGTATGAAAATTTTCAGAATTTCAGCAATTTTGAAAATTTCGAAGTTTTCAAAAGGTTTTAAAAATTCTGAAAATTTACAATATTTTCATACTTTCTGAAATTACAAAAATTTTACGAATTCTCCACATTTCGAAAAACTTGATAATTGGTAACATTCCGAGATTTTTAATAATTCAGAAAATTTCGAAAGTTTTCAGTATTTCGACAATTTTTAGAATTCCAAAAATTTCCCGAAATTCCAGAGATTCAAAAAAGTTCCGAAAATCTTGAGAATGAAGGCAGTTTTCATAATCCTAAAAATTTTGAAAATTTTACGAGTTTCTAAAGTTTCGGGAAACTTTTGTTGGAACATTTTTAATATCTTGCAAGATTTTCGACTATTCCGATGAATTTCAAAGTTTAGAGGATTAAAAAAAATTTCAGAGATCTCAAACACTTATGCAAATTACGAGAATTTAGGACATTTTTATAATTCTCTAACAAAATTTTACTTTTCGAATTTGTTGGATTAATTACGAGTGAAAATCACCTCAGCCTCTCCCGAACGAAATTTCTGCTTACGTCCTCGGTAATTTCTAACAATGATCAAATGCTAAAACATAATTTTTTTTTTCATCCCGAAGCAAATAACTGCGAATCACGTTGGGAGCCTCTTACATGTACAGTTATAAAACTCTCCGCAATAGGGATATCGCGGATAAAACAGTTCCCTGTTTCACATGGCTGAAATATCAGCAAGGTCAGGAGAGTGCAACCTCCGGGTACCTCGGGAGACCCCCTCGCACTTCGCAGTCCGAACCAGCCATGCGTGCCGCGCGCCACGGGCATTGCATAAGTCGCCAATATACAGTACTTATCGATTCAAAACCGCCGCGCCGCGCTTTTCTCACCCTCCCCCCAAAAATCACCAATTCCCCCTCCACTACAACCACAACCAAGGCTCCCAAAACAGCCGAAAAAAATCCTTACAATAGTAACATCGAAAATTTTTTTCAAACGTACACCGATTAAATTTGGCAAAAACACTCTTCACACTTAAACCAATCAACCCCCAAAATTTCAGCTCATTCCACTCACCAGTTTTCGAAAAAAAAGAGCCAAAATTTCGGCTGTCAGATGTAAGATTAATTTTGAGTTTAGTTTTTCGATCAAAATAACTGGAACGGGTTGTTTATTTATGGGGAGGTTTATTTTAATATCGTGAGTGTTTTTGGAAAACTTTTTTGGAGTTTTTCAAATTGTTTTAAGAAAATTTAAATGTTTTTGGGATTTCCAGAGGATGTGGAGAGCATGACAGGGGAGATCGACAATGGGATTTTGGCGGTACGCGACGTCGCCGATCTTCTGCAACCGCAGTACGCGATTATAACAGGTGATAAAATAAAACGAACCGGTTGAAAAAACCGGTCATGAAATTCGTGCATGACGTAACGGTACCATTTTTTAATGATTTCGTGACGGAGAACTGGATTGGGTTTTATTCGTTTTCGCAGGGGGCAAGACCAGGGAAGGCTGTCCCATCATTACCTTTCCCGATCATGGCAATTTTCATAATTTGTCGGACCTGGATTATCAGAGGCTGTTGCTGTACCTCACTTCGGTGCCGACGTAATAATTCAATTTTTACTGTGTAAACATGTGTATAGTTATTAATAATGACTCGAATAGGGATTTCAAAAGGTGGTAAGTGCAGCCTGAAAACTTTCATTCTTGGGAGAATTTTTGACTTTGTTTTTCTACGAAAAAAATTCTTTAAAAAAATTACCTCGCAATTAAGGTCAATGTAATAAAAACTGTGGATTTTATGAGATTTGAATAAGGTTTACCTCATGAGAAAATGAACTCTTATAATCCCTAGCCAGCTGGGAGCGACGATTGGAGGAGTTTTACGAAAAATTTGAAAATGATAAGATTTCGGAAACAATCGAAAATTTCGATGTCTTTTTATTGCGAAAATTTGATGTTTTCTACAAAAATCTAAAAATTTCCAGTTTTTCAAAAAATTTGAGAATTCGAGTTTTTTTAATGTCTAAAAATCTTCAAGTTTTTCGAAAGATTATAAAATTGTATGTTTTTATTTTAATTTCCAAATAGTAATTTTCTCGAAACATTCGAAAGTTTTGAGTTCTTAGAAAATTACACGAATTCTAAATTTTTCTGGTATTTATTGAGTTCGAAATTGTTCGAAAATTCTGTGTATTTTGAGTTACTCGAAAAATTTTAAAAATTCGGTGTTTTCGAAAGACTTGAAAAGTTTAAGATTTCCGAAAAATTAAAAAATTTGAATTCTTTCGAGAAATTTTTCGCTGATCACGAAAAGCGACGAGAAAACGTCGCCCTCAACTGGCTAGGGTAAGGAATTTGGAAGTGTCGAAAAGATTCAGGAAATTTTTGTTTGAATCAAAAGTACTTTGGTATGTGAACCTTTATTGGTATAATATTTAGCACCTTTTGAATTTTCACTCTTTAGAAGAATATAAAAAGGGAAAGATAGGGAGAGGAGGCGTTTAATGGATTTGATTTTTTTGGTTTTAGATTACAAGAGGCTGACTTGGGATTTTCCTTGATTATTGATAGAAGGAACGACAAGTGGAACTCAGTGAAAACTGTTTTGTTAAAAATTTCGGTGAGTTTGACTTCACTCTGTGGTTTTTCGACAATTTTTTCGAAATTTTTAATGAGTAAGGAAATGTCAAATAAAAGGTTCAATTTCGACAAAACAAAAACTCTCTAACTCTGAATCGTAAAGTCAGTCTAAATCTGTAAATGAAGTCTTACTCATATTATACTAACGAATAATCGTTATTCGCTTTTTTAAAAATTTAGTCGAGAAAGCAAAGCCCCCCCCCCAGGATTGATCCGCCACTGAATCTTATAATCAAATCGCAGGCTTTTTTCCCCGGTCTCGTCCACGTCGCGTACGTGCTGCGCCCCATCGGTTTCCTGCAGAAAGCCATCTCCGAGGTCTCGAACAAGTTGTTCCGGGAGGACTTCAAGTTCCGGGTGATCGTCCTGACGAGCGTGATCGAGCTGCACGAGTTCGTGGACAAGGACCAGGTGACGGAGGAGCTCGGCGGGGACTTGCCTTATTGCCACCACACTTGGATACAAAATAGAATTGTAAAACCCGCGAAACGTCGAAGAACCACGAGTTGTTGTCTCGATACGGGGAGTAAGAACTCGTGGATGTTGCAGAGCTTGGAGAAATTTACCTCGATGACGCAGGAGGTCTCGCTCGCTCTGGACTCGTTCACGAGGCGGCTGGCCGAGATCGAGTTCCCCAACAGCACCATCGCCACGACCAGCCTCCTGGCGCAGCAGCAGGCCGAGTACAGCGAGCTCAAGGAGGAGATCCTCGGCGCCGTGAGACACGGCGACGCCCTCCTCGACAGCATCCGGCAGCTCACCGGCTCCGACAGGCTTGGAAACGTCGCGGCGATCGAGAGGTGCAGAAATTGTGGAAGAAGAAGGGGCGGGGGGGGGGGGGGGCATGATCATGATTTGATCGTGTCACGAGATGATGTGAATGAAAGTTATTACAACTATTACAACCTTAATTTCTGAAGAATGATGAGGGAAATCTGATGATCATTTTTTTAAACCATTAGAAATTTTGGCTATCGGAACTTTTTTCTTAGAGAAAAGCCAATTTTACCGGACTAAAATGTTTGCCTATATAATCTTGTAAATGAACCGAAAATTAATTGTCCGTTTATTGTATGAGTTATTGGATTTGGCACCGAAAAAAATTCAGTACAACCATCACGAAGAGAAAAGTTCAATTTCTTTAATTCAATTTTATCTGCAGTTTTTACTCTCCGTTTATAATTGAAAATTAATTTCGAAAGGTCAATCATAATCTATAAAATATAGAATCTATGAGATAGAGAATTTTGTTGTTTTTGAATTCTATTTTGGTAGAAAATGGAAAACATTAAGATATAAAATGTGTGATATTTTCTGACTGAAAAGTAGAGTCGAACGTTTCAATTTGCTAATTTAATTTTCCAATTAAATTAGCAATCCTATGAAGTTTTTAAGGAAATCGCACATAATGTGCCGAATCGATTATATTGTTACTTGTTTATTTATAGATTATTGGTCCAGCTTGAAGAAACTGAGCGAACATTCGACCTCTTTTGGACCCACCACAGCTCGAGATTGAGGCACTGCCTCGCCCTAAGACAATTCGAGAAAGATTTCCGCGAGTTGCAAAACATTTTGGACCAGCACTTAAAAACCGTCGACGAAATGACGGATTTTGGTGAAACTAGAGCGAAAATTGAAAAGTTACTCTGCGACACCGGCGCTTTTGAGAGAATATGCAGAGTGAGTTTCCAAAATTTTGCTTACACACTCGAATACACTAAAATTTTGAAATGAAACCCTTTTCTCAGCGTACTTGACGCTACAAAACAGTGAGCAATAAATAAACTAATAACGTTTTTATAAAACCACTTTATAAAAATAGAAAATTTCATAAAACTTTCATGAAATCGACCTTATAAAAAAACGAATTCTTATAAATAATTTACCGATTTTATAAAAATGTTGCCTGTTTTTATAAAAACTACAATCACTAGGGCTTCACTGTTTCGTAACGTACTTTTGAAAGGTCGCGAGAAAAAATCGAAAAACTGTCATTGTCAAGCTTGAAGTACATTGAATCGCCTCCGAAATTCGATGTCACGCACTGAGAGCACCGTCCAAAACGACGTTTCTATTTTTTTCACGCTCTCGACTGAATAGAAAAAATCCGTCAGAGCGTTGAAAATAATTTATTGATGCTTCGATGATTTGGAGAAATGTTATTATCGATTTATTTGGGGAGTGGAGAAGAGGGTGGACGAAATTTTAAACCACTAAAGAAGTTTGAAAATTTGTAAGATTTTCCCCTGATATTTTTTTTTCTGGAAAATTCATGGAAACAGTGAAAAACATTTCAAATATTGATGAAAATCTATAAATTTCGTCTATTTCTGTTATTTTTCCGATATAAGACTTATATTTTTCAAGATTCATTTTTGGAAAATTTGGCTTACTAACTTTTAACTTTTTATTTACATTAATTTGGGAAAGTTTTTATTTTAGACCTAGTGATTCTAGTTTTATGAAAAATTTTTTATAATGTCGGTTTTATAGAAGTTTTATGAAATTTGAATTTTTCATAAAGTGTTATAAAAATCGCGAAGTTTTTTAAAAATGAAGGTTTTATAAGAAAATTTCGAGGCTTTCAATTGATTTTATAAAAAAAATTTTTTTCATCAAGTTTTTAAAAAACCACTTTATAAAAATCGAATATTTTATATAAAAATTATAAAATTGACTTTATAAAAAAACGAATTTTTATGAATAATTTTCTGATTTTATAAAAATTTTGCCTGTTTATATAAAAACTACAATCACTAGGGAACAACGAAACGTCATGTTTTGGACAAGCTCGTTCGTCACATTTAACGCACAAATCACGCACCGTCATATCACTATGCACTGCTTTTCTCAATCTTGTCGATAGTCCTATTTGTTGCATACCATGTGGATTTGGGTTTTGGTAAGCAGCACATCCAAAAAATTCATATATTCGTTAATAGCGTAAAGAATCCTCAGTACGAACAAATATTACACTACAACTGAAAAATTCTCTACTCTTCAATGGAACACGTAAAAAACACTGAACAGACAACATTTGTCCAATATTTACACTAGAAGAATTTTCTACTCTTCTGCATGACACGAAACAGAAACGAGGGTGAAACAGGGAGAGTTTTCACGACTGGGCATGGCTGTGTATGGGAGAAAAAATTTTCATTTCGAGCTTGCACGACATATAGCGCTTTTTGAGGAGTTTTTTATATTTACAAACAGGGCTTGGAACCGAACAGTTTCTGAAAGTTCTGATAGTCGTTTTTCGTAACTGTAAATAGGAAACGAAAATTTGTCGGAGTGACTGTGATTTAGATGGATTTGGAATTTAAATTCAAACTTTGAAGGCTTAATGTTCATATTTTCGAGTTTGTAATTTTTCAGTATGAATACGTATTCGAATTTTTGGAATATTTGGAATTCAAATCGAAAAATGGGAAACTTCAAAGTGATTGAAAATTACTGCAACAAATCTAGCCAGTTGAGAGCGACTTTTTGGCGACGTTTTCTCGTCGCTTTTTTTTTAGCGACGAGAAATTTATCGAAAAAATTCAAAATTTCCAATTTTTCGGAAATCTTGAACTTTCCGAATCTTTCGAAAACAAAAAATTTTTTGAATTTTTCGAGGAACTCATAATATTCAGAATTTTTGAATAATTTAGAACTCAATAAATTCTAAAAAAATTTAGAATTCTTGTAACTTTATAAAAACTCAAAATTGTCGAATGTTTCGGAAAAATTGCAATTTTGAAACTGAAATAAAAACATACCATTTAAAAATGTTTCGAAAAACTTGAAGATTTGAAAAGATTTAAGAAACTCGAATTCTCAGATTTTTTAAAGAACTCGAAATTTTTCGATTTTTGTGGAAAACATCAAATTTTCGCAATAAAAAGACTTCGAAACTTTCGAATGTTTCCAAAATCTTATCATTTTAAAATTTTTCGTAAAACTCCTCCAATCGTCAAATTTTTCGAAAAAGCGCAAATATTCGAGTTTTTAGAAAAACTAAAAATCCGCAAATCTGTTGTAGAACTACGAATTTTCGAATTTCCGAAAAATTCAGAATTTTATGAAAAAAAACTCAACATTCACGAGTGTTGCTAAAATCTAAGAATTTTTAAAATAAAAAAAAAAAACTCCAACATTTCGAATTTCCGAAAATCTTAGAATTAAAAAAAAAAAAACTCAAAATTCACGAGTATTTCTAAAATCTAACAATTTTTAAAATTTTCACAAAAACTCCAACATTATAAATTTTTCCGAAAATCCGATATTTTCAAATTCCGAAAAAACGTTGAATTTCAAAGTGTTCTGAAAAACTCAGAATTTAAAAATTTTTAGAATTCAAATTTTGTAAATTTCGCAAAAAACGATCAAAAATATAGTTATCAAATATTGTTCGTAAGCATATTAAGATTGTACTGTGCAAATGCAATTAATTTTGTTCGAAAAACGCTCTGAAATTAATTTTTTAATGATTTTACACAGTGACTGAATCGTCGCCTAAACGTCGCCTTTTGGAGACGTTTCGGCGTCGAAATATCATCGCTCACAGCTGGCTAGGGAATTTACCAAGTTCCAGCCGATAATTTCCCGGCCGAAGTCATCCCGAAAATCATTGAAATTTCGTTAATCCAACTTCGAAAGGCAAAAAAAGCAAGCTCACACTTCGGTTCCAAACCCTGGTCAAACCACACGAAATACCTGAAATCGCGATCGAGGGAACAACGAATCGCGCGCCCGGAAAAAAAAACACAGCAACTCCAATTATTTTTGTAGAAAACGCTGTTATGAAAGAGTATATTGATATTTGGAGAATTTTCTCGCGTTTGGCGGGATCGATGGGACTGCGTTACAGAGGATGATTTTGTAGGGAGACATAGAACGCGCCGAGGAGGTCATATCGGCGGGGCAGCAGTTGCTTTCCGGCCGGCATCCGTGCCCGGCTGACGTCGTCGAGCCGAAATGCGCGGAGCTGCAAAGGGTGTGCACGATCCTCGGCCAGCGCCTGGAGAAGCGACTCCACACCCTGACCAAGTGCAGGGAACTGACGGAAAATATTGAAAAGGTGCGCCAATTCTAAATAGCCAATCGGAATTCGTCCGAAGACAATCATCTGGAGAATATCGTTCGGGAAAACTTGTTTTCCCAACGCCTTGGAGAAAATGCGATTTTCTCCACGGCTCAAAACGTCAAAAATTGTATTTTCTCCACGTTGTTGAAAAAAATATAGTCCTCGACTTGTGCAGGGCTTTTTCGACGAATGTGATTGCAAAACTCGCTTTCCGCTCGTCTTGCAAACCTCACATTCATGAAAAAAGTTATTTCTGCACTCGTTGAGAAATATACTATTCTAGGCAAACTCGTGGTGCACGCGGGGAATCGAACTCTTGGCGTCCCAAAACAGCACGACACCGCCGGATCAAGCTCTTCAGGAACTTGAAATTCTCCTTGAGGACGCTGAAGAATTTCATCGACCGAGAAATATTTTCGAAGATTCCATCATGCCGGAGACCAAAGCTCTCGTTACTCAGGTGTCACATAATTTTCGGACGGTTATTGTTCTTTCGTGTAATTCGATAACTTTTGCTGTTTGATGGTGTGTAGTTTTGATGGACTGCAGTGGCGGATCCAGGGGGGATTATGAATATAAATAAGATTATGATTATAAATAAGAGAACTACGAATTATAAAAATTTAGAAATGCAGAACTTGAATTTTTCTACTTAATACTATGAACTTTAGAACTACATATTTGAATTGAAATGTTAGGACGTCAGATTATGAGAAAATGATCTAACAACATTTCGAAACTACTATCGAAAAGTAAGAGAACTACGAATTATGAAAATTCAGATATGCAGAACTTGAGTTCAAGAATAAAAAATCTTGAATCTAATAATCCAAGAATCTCAAGATTTCGATGCTAATCGTTTCGAATTTCGTCATCGCAGGATAATATGAATTTCAAATCTTTGTAGAGCAAATTTCGAAGTTTCCAATTTATTGAATCCTAATAATTTTCGAACTTAACAAAACTAATCAAAAAATTTAAAAATTAAGAAACCGGAAAATTTTTAATTCGTTATTGATACTTAATTAATACCTCAACATTCCGAGATTTAAAAATCGAGTTCAAAAACTGATATCTAAATAAAGCAAAAGAAAAAAAGGATACTTTCGCCAGTTCTGTAAATAACATATGCATAATCATAAAAAATACAAATAAATACTACCCCCCCCCCCCCAAATTCAGAAGAAGTTCACGTCTTCTGAATTTTTCGAACACAATCACTTAGATTCTCTGGATCTTAAAATTTCAGAAATTGAGTCTCAAATAAAAAACTTGGAATTTCGGAGATTCTGGATTATAGGTACAAATCCTGAAATTCGAAAGTGTAATTTTTCAAACCTTCTTTTTTTAAAATGATTAAAATACAAAAAAATAAAAAAATACACTCCAAAACTGAAATCTATCAATTAAAATACTAAAATAAGAAAATATACACATAAATGGCATTGAAGTATAAAATTTTACACTTCAAAAAATAGGAAATTCTGTTTTCAGAATTTCCGCAATTCATCATAAACCCAAAACGTTTCCATAAAACTTTTCAATCTAAAAATATTATTTCACATTTCCAGACTTCGAAACTTCGAAACTGCAAAATTTTCAAACTTTGAAAAGGTCTAAAACTCCGAAAATTCCAAAAATACATGTTTTTCGGAATTATAATATAAAAATTTCGTCACTCTTGTATCCGACTGAATTGAATCAAATAATTAATTGAAGCCAAATTGAAAATTTGTAATTACGACATAACAAAAACTCTCTAACTCTGGGTGTCAATCTGTAAATGAAGTCTTATTTATATCATATTAACGAATAATTGTTATTCGCTTTTTTAAAAATTTAATCGAGAAACCAACCCCCCCCTCCCCAGAATTGAATCCTAGATCCTAGAATGAAAATCATTCTCAATATTGCAGGTATTACAGAGGATAGAGGATGTATCCTTGATGTGCGAAAAAAGAGTCGTGGCGTTAAAGCAGCAACTAATCAAACCGATGAGACCAATTCAAACGGTGACTCCGGAGCCGGTGAAAATAATGCAAACGCCGTTGTCCCAGTGCATAAAAAGCGGGAGGATTCTTAGGAAGGCGAATACAATGCCCAGGGTAGAAACTCGTTACATTTTTTTTTTTTATTCGTGAAGTCAAATCTTTCTCATTCGTTTCTCAACGCTCGTCATTATTGAAAATCATGCACAGATGGAATTGGGTCCTATCGAGGGTGAATCCTCGTCGCCGGAGAGCGAGCCCCGGGACGTAGAGGCCTTGAGAATGAAGAGGGGACACGTTCTGACGGAGCTAGTGGAAACTGAGCGCATCTACGTCACGGAACTTGGCTCCATCATAAAGGGCTACAGAATGGAGATGGACAACGAGGCCAACGTGAACATCATCCCCGCCGCTCTCGTCGGCAAAGCCGACGTTCTGTTCGGCAACCTGGAGGACATCTTCAACTTCCACGGCGACGTCTTCCTCAGGGATCTGGAGAACTGCGTTTCTAATACGGAACTCGTGGCTTTGTGCTTTGTGCAAAAGGTGTCCTAGTGATTGTAGTTTTTATAAAATCATTGGAAAAATTTTTATGAGGTCGGTTTTAGAGAAGTTTTATACAATTTTCATTTTTTATAAAGTGGTTTTATCAAAGTTTTATGAAAAAAATTTTTTTTATCAAGTTTTTATAAAACCACTTTATAAAAATGGAAAATCTCGTATAACTTTTATAAAATCAACCTTACAAAAAAACGATTTTTTATAAATAATTCGCTGATTTTATAAAAATTTTGCGTTTTTATAAAAACTACAATCTCTAGGGATGTGCATCGAGAAAATGTACTTTAGTTGCTTCGGATAAGTCAGTTAAGAAATTGGGTTTAATCAGAATTTAAAAAAAATTGGATATTTCCCGAAAATTTGGGCAACATTTCACTTTTAGTTATAAACTGTATTTGATTGAAAATAATGTAGTCGGTATCGTTTTCAGCGTGAAATATTCTACCGCCTGTATAGTCATTATTGCCAGAACATTCCACGCTCGGAGAAGTTGCGAGAGCAAATCCAGAGCGATCCGCAATTTTTGACGATGTGCCAGCAAAAGCTGGGTCACAAGTTGCCGCTCGCCGCGTACCTCCTGAAGCCGGTACAGCGCATCACCAAATACCAGCTCTTGCTCAAGGACCTTCTCAAGTACAGCGAGGAACAGTCTTGTTGCACCGAGCTCCAGGAAGCTTTGGATTGCATGCTCGTCGTTCTCAAGTGCGTCAACGACAGCATGCACCAGACTTCCATCACTGGTTTCGGGGTTGGTTTACTCTGTTTTTGTAAATTTGAATTGAATCTGCCACAGTTGTCGAAAAGGAATAGTGATTTTTCCGAAACTGCAACAATTGATACGCAGATTCACAAGTGTCAAAGTTTTTGAGAAACTAGATAATTTTGAACATTTTCAGCATTTCAAGATTTTCAACAATTTTGGGAATTTTCAGAGTTTAGAGGATTTCGAGAATTTCACAAGTTTTTAAAGTTTGAAAATTTTCAGAATTTCAATCATTTTGACAATTTCAAAGTTTTAAACAAGTTTTAAAAATTCTGGAAATTTACAATATTTTCATAATTTCTGAAATTACGAGAATTTTATGAATTTCTGACATTTCGAGAAACTTAGTAAATTAGAATATTTTTAACATTTCAAGATTTTCAACAATTTTGAGAATTCATAAAATTTGAAGTATTTTGAGGATTCCGGAAGTTATTAGAATTTTAAAAAGTTCGAGAATTGCAAAATTTTCGTAAATTTCAGAGATTCGTGAAAGTTTCAAAAATTCTGAAAATTTCAAATATTTTCATAATTCTTGACGTTACGAAAATTTACGAAACTTCTACGAATTTTTCACATTTCGAGAAACTCGATAATTCGGAACATCCCGAATGAAATTTTGGGTAACGTCCTTGCAAAACTCCGATTTTCATCAATTTACATCGATCAATTGGGAGTCTATCTAAAATCAAGTTCTAAGTTCTAAATTCATATTTTCCTCGTCAATCTGAGAAACTTTTTCGAAGCTTCAAAATGCTCAAAAAAGAAGAAGCGTCATACTTCGAAAATCAATGAAAAATTTTTTTTAGGGCGACCTGAACGCGCAAGGAGAACTTCTTCTCCAAGGCTCTTTCAGCGTTTGGAGTAGCAGCAAACGGGAACGTCTGCTCCGGCTGAAACCGTCTCAGCGACACATTTTTCTCTACGAAAAATCCATGATATTCTGTAAGCTCAAAGCAAACTATCGTTTCAAAAGGTACTTGAAAATGTCGCAGATAGGCTTGACGGAGTCCGTGAAAGGCGACGCGAGAAGGTTCGAAATTTGGCTTCAAGGAAGGGCTGAAGTTCATACGATTCAAGCGCCGAGCATCGAAGTCAAGCAAAATTGGGTTCGGCAAATAAAGAGCGTTTTGATGTCGCAATTGGCGGAACTCAAGGGAAAACAAAACACGGCGCTGGCGAAATCGAATCACAAGTACGAATTTCATTTGGTGATGATTTTTCTGCACTTACTGGAGCATCTAATTGTAAAAAAAAAAAAACACACTTTTCTGTGTTTTCCAAAATTCATAAATTTGAATCAAGAATATTAATTTATTTATCGAAATCATATTTCAAGCTCAGAATTTTAGAGGAATTTCAACTTGTAAAATTGACTATAGATTTGACGAAAAATTGAAATTATGAGAAGAAAAATGTTTGCAGTCTTTGTGATAATATTTGTAAAATTTTACCCTAGTAAAATAATATCAAAATATCAAAATTTTTATAAGGTTTTTATAAAAACTAGATTCACTAGGGTAGTTGCGGAAAAACCTGTTTTTTTATTCTTTTTGTTGATATTTTTTATTGTTCAGGTCGCTTCGACATACGATTTCATGGGAAGCGCAAAGTATCGGCTCGGGATCATTAAGGAGTGCAATTTCCATCGACGGAGGAAGCACAATTTCCCAAGGATCGGAAAATACCCAATCCACGGAAGATGAAGTTGGCTGGAGCTCCGAAAACAGCAATACTGACGATGAGGAAGACGCTTTTGGACCAGCTCCTGTGAGTTTTCAGTTATTTTTAGATTTACACATTCAAAAATTGCGAATTGATTAATTACCTTAACCAGCTGAGCCAGCTGAATTTGCATTCAGAACAAACTTGATATGCTTATAGAAACTCTTTGATAATTGTGTTTTTAATCGTTTTTTGCACAATTTACAAAATTTGAGTTCTAAGAATTTGAAAATTCCAAGTTTCTCAGAACATTTTGAAATTCATTTTCGGAATTTAAAAATATCGGATTTTCTGAAAAATTTAAAATGTTGGAGTGATTTCGAAAATTTTGAAAATTGTTAGATTTTAGAAACACTCGTAAATTTTGAGTACTTTTTTTAATAAAAAAATTCTTAGTTTTTCGGAAATTCGAAAATTCGAATGTTTCGAATGTTCGAAAAATCGATGTTTTCGAAAGATGTGGAAAGTTTGAGGTTTCCGAAAAATTAAAAAATTGAAATTTGTTCGAGAAATTTCTCTTTGCCCAAAAACAGCGACGAGAAACGTCGCCAAAACGTCGCCCTCAACTGGCTACCCTCATAATTTCAATTCTTATAAGAATTTCAAATATCTTATAAAGTTCCCAAATTTCTTATAAGATTTTATATTCTCATAAGGTCAACCTTATATAAAACTTATAAGATTCACGATTCTTGTAAAGTTAGCCTTATAAAAACCTTATAAAAAAAAAAAATTTTTAATACCGTAATTTTCTTATAAGGATTTTTTTTCTTATAAGGTTTTTATAAGGTCAACTTTATAAGAATCGTGAATCTTATAAGGTTTATATAAGGTTAACCTTATAAGAATAGAAAATCAAAATCTTATAAGGAATTTGGAGACCTTATAAGATTTTTGAAATTCTTATAAGAATCGAAATTACGAGGGTAGGGTAGTCCTATAAAAAAAATCTTTAATTAATAGTTACATAATATACATATTCTTACAATATTTCTAAAAAATTTACTAACAAAGTTGAGAATTACCAAAAATGTTGAAATACTGTAGAATTTAAAAACAATTTTGTAATTCATGTAGCATAATAAAAATACCGACAAACAATGTGAATGACCGAATAAAAAAATGAAAATTGTTAATAAAAATAAAATATGGAAAAAATTATTCTAGGGAGGAAGGTACGTGGCGTTGGCAGATTATTGCGCGGTCGGCCAGTCGGAGGTGACCATGCACGAGGGCGAAATCCTGGAACTTTTGAAAGTCGGTTGCGCAGGCTGGTGGTTCGTCAAACTCCTGAAAAGCAGCGTCGAAGGGTGGGCCCCTGCAGCCTATTTGGAACCCGTCAGCAGGAGGAACATGAAAAATTCGCAATCAGTGAACAGTCAAGAGCACATATGAAACCGGCGACTAACGCACTAGGACTTCCTGGTGCGTTAGTTACACCGCGTCCTTAGTTTTATGAAAAATCAAGAGAAACAGGATCTGCTCTCTAAATCTGAAACAGCTAGTTTCTAACTGCTAACAGTTTATTGAAATTAAATACCGCCGATTCGCCAGTGAATTTCATTGAACGCGATTGGTACACTTGTAAAATTAATTCCACTGCTCCAGTCAGCGAGTATTCCCTAGTGAGTCTAGTTTTTATTAAAACTTTATGAAACATTTTTATAAAAATTTGTATGAGGTTGGTTTTATGAAACTTTTATAAAATTTGCGTTTTTCATAAAGTGGATTTATGAAAGTTTTCTGAAAGAACATTTTTTATTATAGAAATATTTTTAACATTTTTAAAAATATGAAAAAATTTTTCTAAACTTTTTTGGATCATTTTGCTAATTTATATACTATTTTTCGTCAGTTTATGAGGCTCTAGCTTGAATTTTGTTTCGAAAGACATTTTAAAATTTTTTGGAGGCAATGGGATTTGAACTTGCGACCTTTCCATCAGAAATCCAAAAGTCAACTTTCTTGTCCATCAAATCTATGTAAATTCGGATGCTTATTTTCAGTTTGAGTTGAAGAATTTTTGAATCCTATAAAATCATGTTTTTACGTTGTATAATTGCTAAAAAACGTTACGAACATGATTTTCTATTCCCTTGTGTAATAAAAACGTAGCAAATATTACTATAATCCTGATGGAAAAAGAGTGACTTCGCACGGTCACTGCGAAGTCTAGCTGCACCGTCATTTTTTTTCAGCAGGGAAGAGAAATTCCTTATATCAGGAAAGTTTTTTTTTTTGTAATAAAAATATGAAACTTTGCATACAAATCGCGAAGTTTTTATAAATATAATGGTTTCATAAGAAAATTTGGAGTCTTTCAATTGTTTTCATAAAAAAACAGATAAATACTGCAAAAATTTCGACAGATTTCATGAAAAAAAATTTTTTTTTTTTTCTTTCATAAATTTTTCATAAAACAACTTTGTAAAAATCGAAAATTTTATATAACTTTTATAAAATCGACCTTATAAAAAAACGAATTCCTATAATTTGCTGATTTTCTAAAAATTTTACCCGTTTTTAAAAATTACAATCACTAAGTTTCGCTGATTAGAAGTGAAAAATTCAGTAAAATTTCACTGGTGGATCTTCAGTTTTGCTGTCATTGAGAATTTACTAAAAATAATGGAACTTGCCTGTTTCAGAGTCAAAGAGCAAGTCTCGTATGAAATATTTTGATTCGCGTACGAAGAATGAAAACGAAGAAACTTTTTGTACCGAAACTTTGAAAAGGGTATCGAAGTGTGATAGAAATAATCGACGAGACTCGAATTAATTGTTCCCTTTGTTTCCATTGTGGAGTTTTGATTTTTTAAATCAGTATACAGCTTTACGGAATTCAGTATTAAATCCAGTACCTAATTTTTGGTAGTTGTACATATTTCTTATAGACGAAGCTCAGGTTATTGTTCATTTTTCGAGGGCGAACGTGATTTTGAGTTGGTGAACTTTCCTGCCTTAAAAAACTTGCTGAATAAGCGTATGAGAGGATTGAGTAGGGCGAAATATGTTTCATCGCAATTTCATCGATTTTGGGATTTCCTCTAGGGTAGAGAGAAATTCTACAGAAGCAAGGTTTCAGGGTGTTTAACAGGAAATTCTGAAAGGAAGTTTCAGGAGATTTTCTTGCTTAAGTTGTGGAAAATGAAGAATGATAAAACTTATGATTGACATGTACCTGGAGGAACTGACATAAAAATAGAATCCAAAAATCAGGATTCACCATGGTTTCCTGAAAATCTCAAAGTTTTAAAAACTAAAAATTCTCGTTTTTCCACCTTTGTTACACACCCTGAGCTCATAGACAATAATAACCATGTCCATTTTGCAATAACAAAAAAAACGTACCAATGCATTTTTCACGGCTCGTAAATAAAAGTGACGAGCAACAAAATGTGATTGATTTTACAGTTTTCTATGGAAGCGATGAAACATTATCAAGTTGGAGAAAAAAAACATCAGATTGTATATTTTCGCTTTGCCATCGATAAAAAATCACTTTTATCGACGAGATTGTTCACTTGGCCGTAATCCATATTCCATAACACTATGTGTAACATAGGAATCTACTCTCGAAATAATGAAAAAACATTTGTATTTTAATAACATTAAGAATACCTAAAAATTGCTCAACTTTAAGTTCTATTTCGCTTGAAATTAGGAAAATGATCTAGCGCTAACTTTGTTATTGTTGTTATTTATTTTATTTATCACTTGTTGCGTAAGTCGTATCCACGTGTACTCGTAAATTCGGAAAACGCACGTTATTGTTGTTCGGTTGACATTGGGATAAACAATCAATTTTTTTTCACTGCGCAGTACTTTTTTAACGATATAATAAAATACTCGAGAATCGTCATAGTGTTTGACACTTACTAAACAACAAAAGTTTTAAAAGTAGAAAAAGCATTTCTAGCGTTGTATCGAAGTGAAAAAATTCCCCGATGTGTAACCGTGAAAAATACCAAACGTAGAGCAAAAATCATGATCGATTTACATACTTTCTGTAATTTTCTGACATTTTTTTTTTTTACCACAATCGACCATTTTTCGTGTGAGCAATATTGTAGACCAACTTTTTCCTCTAGAACCGACCAATTGTGATTCGCGTGCGACAATGCAGAATGTGAAACACCAAAAAATTTCTAATGAACAATCACGAATTTCATGAACAAATGAGATGCAGAGAAATTGCAAATCGATGCCTAATTAAAACTTGTAGAAATTAAACCATCGCTTTAAAAACTATTTAAAATTCAAACACGATGTTTCCAACGCCAAATAAAAATGTGAATTGAAACCGTCGATAAATGAACATAATTTTTCCAAGCGTGTTGTTACCATAGGCCATTGTACAAAAATTTAATTTTTGATATTCGCATAATTTTCACATGGCATTGAGAAAACCTGGTTGTCGCTTTTTGAACCTAAAATAGACGCGTTTTTGTACAGTCCAACTTAGTGGTCCCAACTCGTAAAAATGTGTGCTTACGCTGAGTTTAAACAATTTACAATGAAATATGCGAACAAGCAAAAACAGTGTAAATAAATCATGATGTAGAACGAATTGTGTGTTGGAATCTTTCCTCATGATTCAACTTCCGGAGGTTTAGGCGACGTAGAATTTGTGTGAATTTCTAAATGTTGTTTTTTAATACCTGGTCTACAAAACTGGACTTTAATTTATTGCAAAAACTGCTATTTTAATTCATTTTATACACCTCAGTGCAATAAACAGTCCTTTATTGGCCTGCTCGGGCCCGAAAAACCTTTTTATTTTATTCGGTGTATAAAGTATCGTATGTTCCAAAGGCCAAAAAGTTGTTTTGGACTCATACGATTATATTCCTCGGCTTCGCCTCGGAGTATAAACTCGCATTCGTCCAAAAAAACGTTTTGCCTTTTGGAACATAATATACTATGAAATGATACTTTCAATTGCAAATTTTTACATGCAGTCTTTCAAATGAAAATTATTTTCGTAATTACGATATTCGTCAGTTACAAATCAAGCTATAATTTACGGGAAGTATAAAAATGATAGGAATTATACAAATTTCACATCGACCTAGTAACCATGACTAGACTTAATTTTTTTGTTTTCTTTTATGGAAATAACGTAGCGTTGGGCGACGGTCAAAGGCGGGGAATAACCTTCGGAATAAGACGCGTCTTCGAACAAAACTTCGTATTCTTCAGTCGCCGTCGTTGGAAGTTGATTCACTATTGCTTTGTAGAAACATGTGGTTTGTGGGTAAAGTGCCATAACTGGAATTTAAAAATTCACGACATTTACATTAAAAATGTGTTTCGTATTATTTACAGAAAAAAACCACTGGAAAGTGAAGTGCAGACAAATACGGCCAACTTCTCAAGCGTGAAACTCATGTAGAAAAAAAAATGCAGTAAGTGTATAACGTTTCGCAATTATTTCTCCACTATTTATAAACTTACGTGAAAAAAGTGCGTTTTTGGAAATAAAAACAGTAGAAAAAGTACGCACTTTTTATTGTTGAATTTGTGAAAATGTAGAAAATTATTGAAAATAAACGTTTGAATCAAAAAAATTCGAAAGTCTACGCAGGTAGAATCTAAAAATTTTGTATTTTCTATTTTTTCGAGTCAAAATGTTACCTCACCAGTGGAACTTTTGGGAAATAAAGCATGAGGATCAGTCTCGGGGTTCGCCCTCATCAAAGGTAAAGGTACGACTCGACGTCTCGAAAGAACGTGTCGGTCTTTTTGTTCCTCGTCAATGTCGTCAACTTCGTATTTGTTGGTTGTTGCATTGAATTGCAAAACCTCAGCAAGTATCCAGTTTTCTTCATCGTCTGAGCCTTTTACCAGAGCTGCGACCATATCACCCATCTAAAAAAGTTTTTTGAGTTGGTAATTATCAATTATCGATATCGGAATTCATAATGATTTTTTGTGTTCAAGTTTAAAGTAACTCACGTTCTAATATATGATAGTATCATATATTTTATATAATACAATTACAATTATAAATGAATGAATATCACAAATATTATTCAATATCCATTGGGAATACTTAAGCTCTTTTTACATAATTAATAAACAAATATTTCTAGGTTTTTCGTCAATATTTTTGGTTGCTCTGATGATTAAAATTCAAGACAGACAACATTGATGATATACATAATTTTTAAATAGAAAACGTTCATTTTTATCACTGGGTTGTTGATTCAAAGAAAAATCCATGTTTTTCGATGTTTCCCGTCGGTTTTTGTTTAAATTAGCAATTAAAATGTTTTTTGCGAAAAAAAAAGTCCACCGAGCCAGGAATAAAACCCAGAACCTCCCACTTTCATGTCGGGTGCTCTAACCATCTGAGCTACTTTGGATTGATGATTCACTTGCAGAAAACATTTCACTTTAAGTCTGAAGTTACATTTGTCTAACTTGAGACTGACAATTTTTTAAATTATAATTATGTATTGATGAGAACATTTTGTTTCAATCCGAATGTTTACTTTGGCGATGTAAGTCGGTTCTGCAGGAATCGCTCCACAAAGAGGAGGTGGTTTCGCACCCGGGGTTTTACCAATGTACAAAGGCAGAGTTTGAGCAGTGCTCAGCAACATTTTCATCAAAGCTCCTCGACGAATGGTTTCCTTGTTACCTGCGTTTCGAGCCTGCAAATATTATTTTTAGGTAACAAACCTATTTTAGCCTCTTTTTTCTGTTAAATTAATTTTCCACAATTTATAATTCTGTGATCTTGTCAGTTTTAGAGATATTTAATAGAAAATTCCGAAATATAAAATTGTACAAATGAAACTCGAGTTCCGACATTAAAATTTATAGAAATTCAACTGTTCGAATTTTCAAATTCAATGTGCGATGTCAAAATAAGAATGTTCATCCATTCCTGATTGCAACTCGAATATTCAAATGTTCAAATTCGAGTTACGGCATCTTGCCTGAATTCGGCGCTCATTCCTAATAGAACGAATATCGTTAATTTTTTCCAAGGCTTTTCGAAGTAATTCCTCCTCCTGATTAGAATCATTCACCGCCGTATTATACAAAGTTTTCAACTTTTGTTGATAATACGGCGTAACTTTGTCATCGGGGCTAACTTTTTCATATGTTTTTGATATATTATTCAAATTTTGCTCCGTATGAGTTCGTGCATTTTCGATTTCGTACAGCAATTGATGAATCATTTTCAACCTTTCCTAAAAAAAACCGTTGAGAATTAAAAATAAGTCGTTATTCAATGTTGCGTTTCAAAATGTAAACAACAATGGGTTCAGACGAAAATATGTAAACCTGAATTTGATTAGCTGCTGCGTCAGCTGTGTAAGGCATTTCCGATGTTTTTGGGCCAAATTTCCGCAATTTGGATTGTTCAATTACATGAATTCCAGAGCTTTCTCCAAGCCAAAGATTGATTGTTGTTTGTTTACAATGTTGACAATGGAGTCCTATAAATACAGAGTCTGGCCATCTGCAATGTGTTAGTGTGTAGGTGTCGATCGCTTGACCCAAAATGGCGGTGGTAACACACATGCATTCAACACGTACGTAAAATTGCTCTTCCTATTGGAGCCGCCATTTTGGGTCAAGCTTTAAATCCAGCTAATCAGACAGTTGCGCCCGATAGCCAAACTCTCTATTTATAGCATTCATAGGAACTCTATTGATGTCGCGCTCGCTTAAGGTTAGGTTAGTACACAATGTTATGTATATACAGTTGTAAATAATGTAGCAAACCATAACCTCGTCAAGAAAGCCGCAAAAGAAGAAAAAATATTATTAACTATTGAAAATTGAGTGTAGTTTTACAATTTCATGTTGTGATTGTGATTCGTCGTTCCAAAATGGATAAAAATACTTTCATCATGGACAATGGTGCATGCTATGTGAAGGCAGGGTTTTCCAAAGACAAAACAGCTCGGTAAATGACAACATTATTTTTATAAAATATCCTCAGCGGACTGTCGGAAAACAAAAAGCTCCTTATGTATTTTTTTTGTAATTTTTTGATAACACCTGTTTTTACAGCCGTTACTATAAGAAAAGGGTCAGTGTTTTTGAATTTTGGCATAATGCCAAAATATAGGTAATATAAATGTATTCGAATACCAAATTCGCGAAGATTTTTCTTTTTTCAAAAACTAATGTTCGTCCTTGAATAATATTAATTTTTTCATTCATTCATGTTCACATTCATGTTATTATTTTGAATATTTTCGGCGCATAAATTGCTTGAATTCGAACTACTATACAAAACTTCGGAATTTTGGTAATCGCTCCATTTCATGCATATTTATCTCTATTCTCAACATTCTACAAATTTGTGATGTGAAATTCCATAATCATTTACATACTCGTGTCATACTTTTTTTAGAGTCATCCCAAATTGCATAATGAAAGCGAAAAGCGAGCGTCGCCGACCCTTCATCGGCAGCCAAATCGAGGAATGCCGCGACGCCTCCGGTCTCTTCTACATCCTCCCCTTCCAGAAAGGCTACCTCATTAACTTGGACGTGCAAAAAACTGTCTGGGACTACATCTTCTCCAAGGAATGCTGTTCTGTCAACATCGCTCAAACCGCCCTCATTGTCACCGAGCCTCTCTTCAACTTCGCCACCATCCAGGAAGTCATGACAGAGATCTTCTTCGAAGAGTACGAATGCAAAAGCCTCGTCAGGATAAACCCCTCCACTCTGTCCTTCTACAAGCACAAATGCGAAAACCCTGAAGCGAAAGCCTGCATTGTCGTCGACGTTGGATACAGCTTCACCCACGTCGTTCCCTACGTCAACGACTCGAAAATCAAGGAAGGCGTTCGCAGAATAGACGTGGGGGGAAAATTGATGACCAATCATTTGAAGGAAATCATCTCCTACAGGCAATTGCACGTCATGGACGAAACGTACGTCATCAACCAGGTCAAGGAAGATTCGTGTTTCGTGTCCCAGGACTTTTTCAAGGACATGGAGATGGCCAAGGCGAAGGTGGAGAATAATGGGATCGTGAAGGACTACGTTCTCCCGGATTTCACGAGTTTGAAGAGAGGGTTTTTGAAGGAACCTGGACCCGAGGGGGACAGGCAGAGTTTGAGGTTGAACAACGAGAGATTCGTCATTCCGGAGATCATGTTTCATCCTTCGGATATCGGGATCAAGCAGATGGGGATTCCGGAGGCCATTGTTGATTGCTTACGGGCTTGTAAAGAAGAGACCTGGGGACATTTGTTGAGGAATATTGTCCTTGTTGGAGGCAGCGCCAAGTTTCCAGGGTTCAAGGAGAGGATTCTGAGGGAGGTTAGGAGCCTTGCTCCGGACGAGTTGGAGGTCGAGGTTTTTTTACCCGAAAAGTAGGTTTTTTTGGGTGTTGCAGGGAGTTAGGTTGCTGATGCTAAGTTTTACCAGCCGAGTTTTTTGGTTTAATGTGTTATATATATGTTATAATGTGTATTTTTATTTTTGTATTATGTATTATTATGATATATTATCTCATATATTATTATGATATATTATACAACTGTTATATATATATATTATTATTTTATATATATAAACATGTATTATTATTTGTATTTGTATTTGTTGGAAAGTTAAATCTTGAAATCTTGAATGTTCATGTTTGTATCATTGAATTACCAAATGTTGAGTCAGGTTTTTGGAATATATTTTCATGGAATTAAGTTGAAATTTTCAAATTATCAATATTTTCATGGGTAGGAAAATATATTGGGACAGTTCGCAAAAGTCGAGTTTTTCAATAAAATTAGTCAGACACCCTGCGCAACTAATTTTTCGATACGCAAATTAATTGCCTGGATTTTTTTCAGTCCCGTAACTCATCCTTGGGAAGGAGGAAAATTATTAGCAGACGATCCTTCCACGCTTTCCAGTTTGACCGTTACAAGAAAAGAGTACGAAGAAGAAGGACACGCTGTTTGCTACGATAAGTTTGACATTTAAAATGAACAATACTAGAAATTAATTTTATTTATTGTACTCTTTCAATGCAATTTTTTAAGAAGAAAAACTTACGATATTATTTTCCTCTGAGTACGATTCTCGAAAAAATACGATTCTTTCGAAAAATTGTGTTTCAGCAGTTATAAAATCTGAATACTTGAAGCTTAGAAACTTCCGAAAAATTAATCCTCAAAATTTAGTCGTTTCGATATTTGTATGATTAAATCAATTTTCAGAGTAATTATCCCAAAAAACAGGAAAAAAAAATCAAAATCTGTCCATCAGTAATATTTTTATCTTTTTTAATAAACGAATGTGAATCACACACAAATTTATCGAAAGTTGTGAAAAATTCATATTTATTTATTATACTTTTTACATAAACTAAACTTATCAACTCTTATAAAATTCTACAATCATATTTTACCAGTTTAAAGATGAAAAAACATTTTCCAACGACAGCTATTCCGAAAAATATTTCAACTATAACAATGACATAATAAAAATATACTTGTTGAATTATGTTCGTTGTAAAAAATTATAAAGACTTCATTTGTTTCATGAGCTCTTCCAAACTTATGTCTGTGGCTTCAGCACATTGTTCGGTTTTTGGAGATTCGTCGAGTTTTTGTGGAATCGTATAAGCCAGTTGCACACCTGTTGCAACAATAGATTTGCTAGGTTCCGAGCTCGGTTCTGATTCATCCACCAAACAAATACCTGAAAAATAATTGCAGATAATCAATAACTTTACATACTATTTGAGATTTTTCAGAATACTAGCTTTTATTGAAAAAGCAAAATTTGCTAATGTGCGATAGATTAAAATTTAAGTACAGCGACTGGAAATTTTTTTTTTCGCAACCTCATACACTCGTCTCTTGATTTAGTAGCCTGATCTGTAATTCAGACATTTGATTTCCGGCGAGAGGGGATCCCACCACCGCGCTCAGCGAGAGAAATGTTTTTGAAACGGCCAGTACGTTACAGCCATAAATGGTCAATTTTGAATTTCGTGGGCAAGATGGCGGACACTATGGCGGTATGGTGGGTACAGGGCACGAGGGGAAGGTTTCTAAATCAAATGTTTGGCCCGCTACTAAATCAAGCGGCTCCTAAATCGAATGTTACTAAATCGAAAGACGAGTGTATAAATTTTGTAAAATTTATTATTTTTATCATTTTTATTAGAACCCTCGTTAAAACCAACCAACCCCATTCATTGTCCTCGTGCAGAGGTTGGTCATCCTCGACGCATTCCTCGCATGGTTCGATCTTGGGTTTTGCAGCATACTCTTTCTGCCTCCGGAGACAATGACTGTCGTCGCAACCAGGGTTAGGTTTCAAGGACATCGTCGGAAAAAAATCCTGCATAGCATTGTAACCAAGGTAATGTGTGACGGAACCAAAATTTAGCAGAAATTTCAGGGTGTTCTGAACCAGGAAACCAGCGACTATGCCCATGGTCGTGGGCAACGACGCGGCGCAAACTCCATCGCGTTTCAAGGTCTTCTCGTCGATGTTGGAAGCCACGACCAGCGGAGGAGCACACTGAAAATTTTCATGTGGATCATTTCAGAAAATGTTCAACCAATGATCGAAATTCATTAATTCGATTATTATAGATACTAAAATGATAATGATCAAATGTATGGAAAAGGAAATTTGAAAGCAAATTTCGTAGTTACATCAATTACTCAAATGTGATTAGATTTTACAGATAAAAAGATTCTTGATCGTAGAAGTCAGTACTGAGACTTGAAAATATCCAAAATTTTGATATCTTCGATAATATGATTCATTTTGTAAGTTAGAAATCGTGTAAAATATGCATACAGCAAAACACGCGGTTTCGCCAGGGATAAGAAACTGTATGTGACCAGATACAGCGTTTTCCGAGACTCCGCTTTCAAACCACTTTTGGTTCATTTCGTTGCAGGCTGTGTTTATCGCCATTCGAGCCTCGAAATTATCGACGCAACTGAGCACCAAATCTACTGGTTCTCCGGCTTTGCTGGAAGAGCTGAAAACCGAATTTGAACAAAATTTAGTCATCAGAATTGATTATTGTATTATGAGTTTCCATAATTCGTTATCTTATGATGGATAGTGTAATATTATTGAATTCATCGTAATATGATAAACAATTATATATTTTGAACCTTATGGTGTCCAGGAAATGCTGAAAATTTTCCATCAATGTAATGTTGTAATTATGGGTTTCTATTTGGACGTCGGGGTTAATGAAGCGCAATGTTCTTGCTGCTGCTTCAACTTTGCTTTGCCCACATTGATGAGGCTGGAAAAACAGCCGGTTCATGTTTGCCAGCTCAACTTTGTCGTAATCGAAGAGAACTAACTGAAAATTTCATGAATGTTTTGTTAATCGAACAAAAACATTTTTTTAATTACAATATTTTTGTTGTAATTTCAGAATCATGTAATATGCTTTTTTCGCTGATGACTAAAACTTCAGAAAATGGAACTGGGTCCAGGAAAAAAGCATTTTTTGAGTTACTGCTTGAGTTTGAATTTCGAATTTGAAAACTGAGTGACAATTCTCATACTTTTCCTATTCCGCATCTGGTAAGCATTTCAGCAGTGACGCTACCGACGCCACCAACTCCGACGATTGCGACTGTTTTTTCTCGTATTTTTTCATAATTTTCGACAATTCCCATTCTTTGCAGTGCCATTAACCGACTGGAAATTTAAAAATAAAATTTGTTCAAGTAACAAGTACTAAATAACTACAACTAACAACGAAATGCCACAGTTAAAAATGTGTGTTTAATTCCAAAACTGTAATATTGCTGACAAAAAATATAAGTGGATGGTACACTTAGTGTTTTCAGTGATACTGTAATTTGTTGAGGAACTAATTACCGCACAATTTTATTACCTGTAAGGATTCGAATCTACGACTTCATCAGATATTTTCTCGATTTTTTGCCTTCCACCTTTTCCATTTTCCGCTTTACTTTCTTCGAGCTCTGCTTCTAACTCTTTCACTCGTGTACGTAAAATTTCAACTTCCTCCATCGTATGTACAAGTTTTGTTTGAATTTTACTAATATTTGAATTTCAGTTTATTTACTCCCATATGTCAGGTGAAACGTCAAATCCAGTCAAATCCTCGTGTTTTTTTTTTTTGTGTACATGTACACCGGAAGTCACTCTTGCGCACACGTTCGTGGCAAATCCTGCTTCAGTAGTGCACGAACCGCACATCCATTGTAGCGCACAAACGAGCACTGATGAACACAAATTTCACGCAAAAAAGAAAAAAATCAATTGCTATTCCAACTTAATCATGGGCCGTTTCGAAAAAATTGACAGTAGGAATCGAACGACGTAACCACTTGTGGTAAAAAAAAGAGACCACGTATATATTTATATATATCTTTTTACCGGGTGTACCAACACGTTACCATTCG
>JAPYZK010001438.1:0-12369 GCA_030522785.1 Platygaster equestris | reverse complement strand
TAACACATAATCATGTGAAGTCCTATTGTTTGAATGTCCCGCTTGTCGCTATGTACCGGTGACCAATAGGTTTAGACTTCTGATATGTGCGCCATGCGCAGGTGGACGACTTACAACAAGTCATCCGATAATATATATAGTATCGAAATGCCTTATATAGATCCCAGTTATGCTCGGGGCGCTTGCGAGAAAGGCGTGCTAATTTGGTTTCAAGCCTTACAAAAATACAAGTATAAATCAAGAATTTTAAATACTAACAATCATTTTTAGTGTATATCCCTCATAACAAAGATTTATTGTTCAAATTGTCATAGAGTACTGGAACAAATGATCAAAAATTGAGTAAAAATATTTCTGATAAGAGTTCGATCTGAACAGCAATCGACGAGTGCTACAAAAAATGTGAATCCACAAAAAAATACTCCAAAAAGTATAAAAGGTTGACGGCAATACAGGATGAAAACATTTTTATTGTTGAAAATTACAAGAAATACTGATATTAACCCAATTCAACTGTCGGTCAGATTGAAATCACATATCCAATTAGTCCCATACAAAAAAGTAACAAAAAGCATAGAACTGTTTCCATCCTGTATTGCCGGACAAACTTGTTTACTTTTTGAAGTATTTTTCCTATGGATTATTTCGTATCTACACTTGTATACTTCCACATAAATTTGTTGGAAATTTAATGAATTAAGAAAATACAAAAAAAAAAATAAGCAATCGTAATTAGGATGTTTCTTTTGAGCGTTGTTTTCGTTTTCAAATTTAATAGTTTACCGAAAGTCACATGAACACTCGGCCTGTTAGCGCATACGCTTTCAGGGCGCACTAAATTCTGCTCACGCACCGCACAAATTCCATTTCCATAGTCCACGACCCACATGCGCGAAGCGATGAAAAACAATGAAACTCCTTATTTTTTCACAAAAGTGTGATTCTTTCGAGTAAGAAAGGGGGGTTCGAACCCCCTTCCCTGATGAACCCAAATGAATTTACTAAAGATGTGTTCGGACCGAAGACAGGACTCATTTTTAATGAGTGCTGCGCACGCATGTGCATAATTACTTACTTCCAAATGTCGCCATCTTGGTTCAATGTTTTATAAATGAACGTATACGTTTAAAAATTCCGCGCCGTTTTTTCTTATTAGCGGCATTTGGGAGTAACCGACGTAACCGTGATTAATTCACTCATCATGGTCGCCATGATGGATGCGTCCGAAGTGTCCGAACAGGTGACTGGCCAAATGTCCGGTCACTAGATATTTACCAACCTGAACACACTAGTACTTGATAGTTTTAGCATGGGTGCGTTCCATAATTGATTAAATTTTACCGCATGATTTTGCTCTCCCCTGAATATCATGCGGGAGTAAAATTCACTCGATTTTTGGAACGCACCCATGCTAAAACAATCAAGTACAATCCTAGTGTTTTCAGGCTGGTAAACTTCTCATTTCCAAAATTACCGTACAGTGACCGGACATTTGGCCTGTCACCTGATCCGAACACAAGTTCGAGTTTAAATGCGAAGTTAGTACTCAAAGATCCATGTATTAAAATGTAAAGGGTTTGAAGTTTCAGATTCGAAATTCAAGCTGAAAATTTGTGTTTCAATCCCATGTTAAAATTTGAAATTTCGAGTTTCAAGTTTGATGTTGAAATTTGAAGTAGATAACTTAATGTTTCTAGAATTTCGAGAAATATTTTTCAACAATGGATCGGAAAAAAAAAATAGTTCTGCCCGAAATTCGCGATGCCGATCTCGGGCCGAATTCGCAAAAGGCGAACTTCGAGTAACACTGATTTTATTACATTTTCTTCAATTACAATAGGTGATCATAACTCCGTAATCATATGCAAATACTATTTGTACAATTATCTAAATCTTACAAGAAATCATCGTAAAGTAAATAAAAACGGACCATAATTACACGGCGTAAATTCCATCTTTATAAATATCAGTATTTTGTTCTAATACCAATACGCTTTTTTACATCTCTCTTTTCCATTTTCCTCAACAAAAACGAATGTACAACCGTAAGTACCTCCTTCGTAACAAAAATTCATTCTAAAATCCATGAAAGACGACGAACTAGAAATCGTGAATTAAAAAAGTGTGTACTGCCGTTTATACAAAAAGCGCGGTAAATTCTTCATTTTCGTGGAGTAAAACGCCGGGCGAATTCTTTTCGCTTCTTGCAAGGTTGTTACTTTGTGAACGCGGCGAAGACGGCCCAGAGAACGGGGTTCGCGTTGGGTTTCGCGGCCTCGGCTTCGAAATCGAGGTCCAGGAGCGTGCGGACTCTTCGCATGGCGACCTCGTAGTCGTCGTCCGAGAGAGGGGCGAAAGCGTTTTCGAGGACGTCGGCGGCGTGGGCTAAGAATACAAGGGCCAGGACGCGACGGTCCATGCGACTGGCGTCGTTGACCCACCTGCTCAAAACGGCTTCTTGTATCTTGGAACACAAAAAAATCTATTAGAACTCACGAGAAATGGTAGATTTCGCAACTTGTGTAATAATAGTTCCTGAACCCATGCAGTTCTAAAACTTGAGTCAATTTTTTTCAAAAAATTGAATGTCCTGGGAACATAAAGAGCGACCAGTCATTTGAAAAAATGTTTGGGGATTACATAATTTATGATATATAAATTAATAATATAATTCTCAAAATTGACAACATTTGCAAAATTTTAGAAGTTTTCTTAATTATTGAATATCTTAGAATTTTCTAAATTTTCTAAATTTTGACGATTTTCAACTTCACGAAAATTTTGGAATTTTTAAAACTTACGAAATTTAATTTTAAGTTTTCAAAGATTCAAAAAATTGTTGAAAGATTCAAAATTTTGGTAATATCCAAAATTGTCTTAACGTATGAAAATTTCGGAATATAAAAATAGTCTAAGTTTCAAAAATGCACGAAATGTTGTAAACTTCTCAAATTTCCGTAATTCCTGAAAATTTCGTAATGTCAAAATAATTAAAATTTTTGAAATTCTCTATACTTTGAATATCCTAAAAAAATTATTGAATTTCAATAAGTTGAAAATTATCAAAATTGTTGAAATCTTTGAAATCTGTTAATGAATTCGTTGATGGATTAATAAAATTGACAAGTAATATACAAAATATTTCAAAAAATTCATACAAGAATAAATCAACAGATACATAAATAAATTTGATAAATGAATAAATAAATAAATGTAAAAATAACCTTTTTCACGAGGCGAGTTTTGGCGAGGCTGTCGGTAAGTGGATGAGTTGTCATGTCGAACAACAAAAAATTTTGTTTTTCCGTCGTCAATACTCCTTTTTCCACTAGATTTTTCGCTAGTCTTTCGCGGACATTTTTCAGCTGATATTTGATTTTCAGCGGATTCCACGTTTCACCTTTAAAAATGAAAAAAAAAATATATATATATATACATATATATATATATATATATATATAAGATGACAATTCTTCTATTTCAAACATAAAACAAAATTTAATTTTTTGTAGTTATCATAGAAAATAATAATTATAAAAAAATAAAAATTTTGCATGTATATATAATTCTTTAACATTTTCAAAAATTCGAGAAAAGTACAGAATTAAATTATGAAGTTCAGTACTAATTCCGAATTGTTCAAGAATTTCGAAAAAAATGTCTTCATAATCTCAAAAATCTTCAGTTTACGGAAAATTTTTTTTTTTTTTCTTTAAAATGTTCAAATTTGCTCATTTTTTTTAAATAAAAAAACAAAAAAGTCCACAAATTTACTACTTTCGTTAAATGTAAAAAAAAAATAGGAAAAAAAAAAACGTCAAAAAACGAATACAAAAGAAGTACAAAAATTTACTACTTTCGTTAAATGTACATACAAAATTCAAAAAAAAAAAAACGTCAAAAAACGAATAAAAATAAATTACAAGTAGGTCACTAATAACATAAAACCACTAATAAAAATGCCTATTTTCAAAAATAACTTCAATTTCTAATGATAATAACTTACATAACTAATAAAAATAACTTACATGACTAATAAAAATGAGTTAAATTACTATTATATACTTTAATCAAATAACTTATTACAAACAATTGTAAACGAATGAAAATATGAATTATAAAGACTCCAATTACTGAAAAAAATGACCAACCACTAAGGTATTCGATCCAGCTTTGGACAGTTTCCGGTGGATCTGTGTCTTTCAAGTGTTTCAGGGCCTCGTCCAATAAAACGTCGCCCGTGGGCGTGCTGTTTCTCAGTAACAATTTTCTGGACAATAGGCCCCTTTTTCGGACCCCGGCTTTTTCTAGCTCCACTCGGCCCCTCAAGCTCAATTCCGCTAAAATACATCCCCGCAATCCCGAGCTTATGCAGTCGTTCCAAAATGATGTGTATCCCTGAAAAAATTAATACATACCTTCATTTAAAAAATAAATAACAACATTCAATATTTCAACATCATACTATGGTCTTGAAATGTACAAAAAATGTCAACTTTGGAATTTAAGGCTTTCTAAATATTTTGGGAATCGCTGGATGGTTGAGAAATTATGTGATAATTGATTTCCAAAAATTCAGGAATTCGTTAATTATTTGATAATATTATCAATATTTTTTTATTGATGTTACAAGTTTCAAAATTCCGAGAATTACAAAAATTTTGCGAATTTTCTAAACGTTTAAGATTTCGAAAATTTCGGAGTATTTAAAAATTTCCTACATGTTGGTTATTTCGAAAATTTTGAATGTTCTGAAAATTTTTGACGGTTTAAAAATAATATGAAATTTTTACAATCCCAAAACATTCAGAAATATGTCAAAATGTGCAAATTTCGTAAATGCTAAAATTTTTGCATTTTCGAACATTTTATTAATTCTTAAAATTGTAATAATTTCGGAAACTGTTTTAATTCTGAGAATTTTCACAATTTTTAAGATTTTGACAAAATCGAAGAACTTTAAAAATTTCGATAATTACGAAAATTTGTAATGTTTCAAAAATTTAGGACAATTGTAGAAAACTGTACAATTTTTATAATCGTAAAACATACGTAAATATGTACAAATTTGAACATTTAGAAAATCAAGTTCAACTTGCTACTAATTTTTTCCATCAAAAACGCAGAAAAAAATCACTCGAAGAAATAAACACAAAAACAAAGCTTATGACTCGGCAATAAATTTTGCGAAAGTTTTTTGGCGCCCAAAGTACAGTTAATGCGATGTCCCACTTTTTCGGCCAAGATTCCGACATAAAACGAGGCTCTAAAATAATGAAATAACTTTTCAAAATCTTGCGAGTAATTTTTTTCGCGAGAATGAACATAGAATATATTTTTCACGCCTGAATAAAAACCTTATATAACAATTATAAATGATCCAATTTACGAAAAACTATTTTCAAACATTTTTTTAGGAAATAAAAATCAATAGAAATGAAGAATAATAACATCAATTTCATTCATACGATATATATATATAAACACAATTATGAGAACAAAACAAAATCTACGGAAATACAAAAAAAAGAGAGAAAAATGAAAAAATATCACGTTTTTCGGAATATTTTGCTATCGAAAGCGCGAATCGCGAGAACACCGATAAAAAAAATTTCTCGTGTGTAATCGCGGAACAATATTTGCTTTTTCGTGTTTGTTTAATCGCATATCATGATTCCTGGTTTACTCCAACTACGAAGATTTCAGTGATTAACTACTTTTGAAAATATATTTGCGGAATTTATTGTTACACGAAATTGTACTGTCGAAATGCGATTTGAAATTCTGAGAAAATCATGAATAATAATTTGATAATCCCAAAACATTTGTGAATATGTTAAAATACAGAATTTTCGTGAAATTTGAAAATTGTAGTTACTTCGCAAATTATATTAATTTTGAATATTTCGTCATAATTTTGGAGAACATTACAATTAAAGAATGTTTGAATATATTTCAAAAATGTAATACAACTTCATATAAAAAGTTTATCAAAGTTCTTAAAAATTCCAATAGTATCCGCATTATCACAATGTTTGGGAGCCTTCAAATTCTCAAAATTTTGAAAATTATAAAAATTTCAAAGTTTTCCAAAGTTTTGGGAACGTTATATTTTTCGTAAAATTCAAGGAATTCTCAAAATTAGCAAAATATTCAAAATTACTCAACTTTTTGGAATGACTACAAATTTAAAAATGCATTGTTACCAAAAATTCCAAAAATTTCGGAATGTCAAAATTCAAAACTTAGACATACTGACAAATATTTTAGGATTACCAAAATTTCATACTTTTTCAGAATTGTCAAAAATTGTCAAATTTCTCAACAATTTCAAAATTATAAACATTACTGTTCATAAACTTTGATAATTTTGAAGACTTGCTTATTTTTAAAATATAAAAATTTGACTTCAAAATATAAAAATTTGATGATATTAAAATTCCTCAAAATTTCAAAGTTCTCAAAATGTTTGAAAAAGTCTTATTTCCTTAAAATTCAAGGGATTCTTAAAATAAGCAAAATATTCGGAATTACTCAAGTTTTTGGAATGACTACAAATTCCAAAATGAAGTTTCTAAAAATGATAAAAATTTCAAAATGTGAACAAAATTTGAAATTTTGAGAGATTGATAAATATTCAAGGATTATCAAAATTTGATAGTTTTTCAGAATCGTCAAAAATTGTCAAATTTCTCAACAATTTCGAAATTAGAAACATTACTGTTAATTAACTTAGATAATTTTGCAATTTTTTAAATTTCGAACACTACAAAATGTTTCAATTTGACATTAAAATTTCTCGAAATTTACGATCAAAATTTTGAGATTAAACTTCCTCGAGTTATAAAAACTTGTTATAAAAATTGGAATGCTTATTTTCAATTTAAGTTGAAGAATTTTCAAATCCTATAAAATCATACGTTTTATAGTTGCTAAAAAACGTTACGAACATGATTTTCTATTCCCTTGTGTAACAAAAACGTACCAAATATTACTAGAAGAGAAATTCCTTATATCAGGAAAGTTTTTTTTATGAAAAAATGAAACTTTTTATAAAAAGCGCCAAGTTTTCATAAAAATAAAGGTTTTATAAGAAAAATGTTGAGGCTTTTAATTGTTTTAATAAAAAAAAACAGACGAAATGTATGAAAATTTTGACAGATTTGAAAAAAAAATTTTTCATACAGTGTTTATAAAACCACTGTATAAAAATCGAAAATTTCATATAACTTTTATAAAATCGACCTTATAAAAAAACGAATTTTGATCATTAATTCACTGATTTCATAAAAATATTGCCTGTTTTTATAAAAACTACAATCACCAGGGCACCACCCAATCTCCTAAAATTAACAAATTGTACATCTTCGAAACATCCAGTATAACGTCGGAAACAAGCGAAATGATAACGCACTTCCTTATCTTTGAGCCCCAGCAGAAGCACTTCTTCCATGAGCGTCAATCGCGTCTCTTTGTCGGACTCTTCGTCCGTCGGATTGGAATTCTGGTCTTTGGCGGAAAAACTGTTCGACTCCGAAGCCTGGGCTTTGTCATCGTAACTGGCGTCGCACACGCCGTCGAAGCCGCTGCTACTGCTCGCGCTGTTGACGACCCGCCGTCGCTGAACGAGACCGTCCGATCGTTGCATCGTATCCGACAAAGTTTCCTCCAGTTACGAGATTTTCATCGTTCGCGGAAGCGAATTTCGAAATATCCGAACGCCCGCGAGTTTTAGGTCAGAAAGTTTCGCCTGTGGAAATTCGGGAAAAATGTAGGGCAATTTATGATAGATGCCGAAAATTTTAGATTTTCGAACATTTTGAAATTGAATTCATCTACATTTCATTGTTATTGATTTAAAAAGTTGAATTTTATGTTTTCGATTTCCTATTCATTTTTTTTGCAATGAAATTTTTTTTGCGAGAAAAAAAAGAGCACCCGACATGAAATTGGGAGGTCCTGGGTTCTACTCCCGGTTCGGTGGATTTTTTTTTTTTTGTAAAAAACATTTAACTGCAAAAAATTGTATTGGAAATCGAAAACATCATAAAATTTATCATAAATCCATTGACAATCCATTCCGTCGATTTCGCAAGTTGAAATAAATCGATTTATTCGAGGGAATTATAGCTATGTAAACATTTCGACATTGCGAACACAAATCACGATATCGCAACAGTATCGGGACACGAAATGTAAAATATACCGTATCGTTAATGAAGAAAAATAAAATTATGTTATTATATTCATTCCAAAAAACACCGTTTTATACACCAGATTCATCCACATTCTACACAAACACAAATTAAAATACTGTATTTCACGATGACAATTTCACTGACCACCCCAAAAATTATCGAACACATGTAAAACTTCAAACAATGGTTTCCCCTCACAAGCACTCCACGAACACAAAATATTTTACCTCAAAATTTATCTGTCACCTCCAAATACACGAAAACTGAAATCCAAACCTGAAACACGCTAAAATTTCTTTCCTCACGAAAAAACTCTGATCCGTCAATTTACCCGACAACGTTCGCTAAAACTGACTTGTTCGCATCTTCCATCCGAACATCTGACACCAAAAATAATGATCTCAAACCTATCCCCGAATTAATACGTAACCTACCTCAAATTATAAAAATTTCCTCGCTCTCATCCTCCGAGAAACAGGTTGCAACGGCGATAAACAATCGCGATTCCGGATCACGTTGACGTTTGTCGAAATGTCCGTTCAAGATGGCCAATTTTTTCGGCCAAAAAAACGTTCGTTTTCCCGTTGTCTCGGGCGGAAACCGAACCGACCAGTGAAGTCAAGTTTTCAGGAATCGAAAACGCGTCGTCACGGGCTAGGGGCGATTTTTAGTGGGATTTTTTTGAGAGATTTTATCAATTTGCGAACCGAGCCCGTGTTTTCGAGCCCACGTCACAGACTGTCACAGACGGGCGATCGTGTGTTGGTATCAGTTAGTGTGGAGGAATTTTAATGTGGCGCCCTCTGGCACGTGGCTGCAGTTCTAGTAGATACCCGATACCATAGCAAAAACGAAATTTTTGGTCGATAAAATCGCTTACGCTACAATTTGACCGACCGAACCTGCATAAATTTTACCAACGGACACTGCATGAATGCAGGTCTGGTCGGTAATAAATTATAGCGTAAGCGATGTTATCGACCGAGAATTTTATTTTAGCTATAACCGAGCCATCTATGGTATCGGGAGTCAACTAGATTTCGGTATATCTCGAAATAAAATCGCAACGAAAAGGTCGATTTCCACAAGAGAGAGTGTACGTTCCATATCAATACCTTCACCTATCAATATATCGATATTATATCTTGGGTATTCTGTATATATATTATATCAGAGATTTCACTCTCGTTACCGATGATCGATACAATTCGATATATCGATAGGTGAAGGCATTAATGGAACATATTGTACATACATACTTTCTATTGGAGCCGCCATTTTGGGTCAAGCTTTGGATCCAGCCAATCAGACAGTTGCCCCAGCTAGTCAAACTCTCTATTTATAGGAACTCTAGTATCAGATTGGGGGAATAATGATAATATTTCATGATTCTCAATATACCTTTGAATATTTTTTCTAGTTCAATTACACTCATACCGAAAAATATAAGTATGACCTTTGGAGACTTTATTATGACACTATAAAGTCATACTAGGATTGATAGGGTTATTATCATAGGTATACTTGAATTGTTACTACAATAAATTCATGTATTGTAATCCCAATTGCTATCTCCTGTGCTTGCAATATATTTTTATACAAACACGAAACACTTGACCGTCGTACTTGGAATACAGTAATTGCAAGTTGAAACAAATCGTTTTTTCTGAACTCGGTTTTTTCAAGTCCGACAGTAAGTCTTCTTCCAATATTCGCGTCAATACGCTTATCTAGTAATATTGGGTGTAATCCGGTTCAAACTCAAAAACTAGTTTGCAGCATTAATGAATGCGTCACCATAATTACACATAATAGCGCGACCGATGTGCACCGTTTTTATTGGCGCGAATTGATATTCCGTTCATCAATTTCGCGCTCTGCTTCAAGTCGCTCGAATAAGCCGCTTTTACGCGCACAATTTCGCTCCCCTAGCTAGTTGAGGGCGACGTTTTCTCGTCGCTCTTTTTGGGGCGACGAAAATTTCTCAGACAAATCCAAATTTTTAATTTTTAAAAAAACTTTTGAACTTTCCAAATCTTTGTGAAAACTCGAATTTTAAAAATTTTTCTAGGAACTGAAAATATTTGTAATTTTTGGAAAATTTCGAACTCAATAAATTACAAAAAATTAATAATTTGTGTAATTTGTTGAGAATTCAAAGTTTTCGGAATTTTCAAACAATTTCGAACTCTGAATTCCAAGAAAATTTATAATTCATGTAGTTTTCTGAGAATTTAAAAATTTCGAATGTTCCAAAAAAATTACGATTTTGAAATTTATAAAATAAGAACATATGATTTTGAAATCTTTCGAAAAACTTGGGATTTTAATATTCTTGAAGGGACACAAAATTTTACGGAATTTTTTAAAAAGTTAAAGATTTTTAAACTTTTCAAAAAATTTGAATTTTTCAAGAAACTCGAATTTTTAAATGTGTCGAAAAAGTCAATATTTTTTTATTTTTGAGGAAAACATCAAAGTTTTACAATAAAAAGAAATCTAAATTTTCCATTGTCTTCAAAAACTATCCATTTTCGAAATTTGCAGAAAACTCTGAATGCTGTCAAATTTTTCAAAAAACCCGAAGTATTCAAATTTTCAGAAAAACCTAAAAATTCGCGAATCTGTTGTAGAACTAAAAATTTTCGAATTTACGAAAAACTGAGAATTTTTGCATAAAAAGAAATAAATGAAATTCACGAATGTTTCTAAAATCCAACAATTCACAAAATCTTCGTAAAATCTCCAACATTTTAAAGTTCTCAGAAAACCCGATATTTTCGAATACCGAAAAACCTTCAAATTCCAAAATTTTCTGAAAAAATCAGAAAAAAACCTGAAAATGTTTAGTACTTATATTTTGCAAATTTTGCGAAAAGCAATTATAATTATAATTTTATTTCCATTAAAATAAAATTATCGTAGACTTTTAAAGCATATCAAGTTCGTTCTGAAAGCAGATTCAATTCATTCAGTTCAAAAAACGTTCTGAAATTAATTTTTCAATGATTCTACTGTCTCAAACGTCGCCTGAACATCGTATTTTTACGACGTTTTAGCGTTGAAATCTCGTCGCTCCCAGCTGGCTACCATCTTGTTTTCATTATCCGTGCGTAAACGGTCGCTAAACTGAGCGTAAGCGAAGAGCTTATTCGCCCACTAGTGGGCGAACGAGTTCATCACTCGCATGCCATACGTCAACAATCAGGTAATCCATTATTTCGTCCACTCTCACCAGGGCCACGAAATTACAAATTTTTCGCGGGCCTTGAATACAGTTATTGACGTGTTGGAAAATATCAGATCACGCTGATCGTTGATCGCTCTTTATCAATTAAATTATGTAACAAGGTGATTTGCTCGTGCGTCAGTTACACTTATTCATCGATCGATCGGTCATTATTATCATTATTATCATCCAACGTTTCGTAATAACTATTTGAAAATCGCCAACTCCTTGTTTCTCCTCGCAAAGAAGTAGATACTTGATCATGTATAAATATATTTCCGTCAATATATTATATTGACAGAAAACTAACATGATTACATTACGAGATGTATGTTTCATGTCTATTTTATACAAATATTATGTGCAAGAAAGATTGTGGAAAAAAATAACGATGGTATAGCTATATAGATATACTGTATCATATACGATTACATATGGTTTTCGAATATAGATATATACATATTTTATTATGATTTCTGATGCCCCTTCAATAATAACCAACAACGATATGATCAGAAGAGTAATTATTTTTTATTCATGTTGTTTGGAAAAATTACTCACACGCCTTTGGCTCTGTATACAATACGTCATATGCATGATCTGTTGGGTCATAATTTCACGTTTCTCTGTGACAACATTTTGAATCAGAGTCGTCATGCGATGAAATGACGTGATTCATCCGCGTCAACGTTTGACAATGAGTTGTTGGTCGACATAAAGTGTCACGTCGTCTTCAAAACAGTGAGAAATTTCCATTGAAATTATGCGAGAAGTGCGAGCAGAGGAAATTCTGTAAAAATGAACCCGCATCATCGTGATTGTCTATCGACATACCACTTCAGAAACATCCGAGATTTGAAGAATTTTGTCGCGAAATATGTGAAAATCCTAGTGATTGTAGTTTTTATAAAAACAGGAAAAATTTGAATGAAATCAGTGAGA
>JAPYZK010001437.1:0-27058 GCA_030522785.1 Platygaster equestris | reverse complement strand
TCACATGGGGCCAGGTCGGGCGAATAAGGTGGGTGGTCAACGATCTCATACCGCAAATCGTGTTATTTGGCCATCGAAACCGCGCAGGTGTGGACAGGGCAGGGGCGTTGTCGTGGTGGAACAAGATCTTCTTTTTCTTCAAACCGGGACGTTCCTTTTTGATTGCCTGGTCCAAAAGGCCCAAAAGTTTCGCGCAATATTCCCGGTTGATGGTTTTCCTCTCTTCTAAGTAATCGATGAGAATAATTCCCTTACTATCCCAGAAAATGGTGGCCATCACCTTCCCCGCCGATTGAACCGTTTTTGCCATCTTTGGAGCTGGTTCTCCCCTCTTAGTCCACTGCATCGACTGTCGTTTCATCTCCGGAGTATAGTAATGGACCCACGTTTCATCGCCACTAACGAAACGCCGCAAGAAATCGTCAGGATTTTTAAGATAGCGTTCGGGAGACGCCGTTGAAGTCATGACTCGGTTGCGTCTCTGGTTGACTGTGAGCAGGCGCGGCACCCAACGCGCAGTTAATTTTCTCATGTCCAAATCAACTGTTAGGATGTGATGTACCCGTTCAGTTGAGATGCCTATGGACTCAGCTATGTCACGCACTTTGAGTCGACGGTCACTCATAACTAAATCGCGCACTTTTTCAATGTTTTTGTCCGTCGATACACTTTTTGGGCACCCGAAACGCTCCTCGTCAATAACACTCGTACGGTCGCGTTTGAATTCAGCAACCCAAAATTTTACTGTTGCATATGGGGGCGAGACTTCACCATACATGGGCTCGAGCTCGGCTTTTATCTCGGCCGGCTTCAAACCTTTTCAATTAAAGAATCTAATGACCGCTCGGTACTGGACGTGCTCCATCGTTGAAGATTCATGTGACACGTCAACTTAGAATCGCTGCCAAAAAAAACCTGTTACCTACAGAAACCTGAAAAAATTCATGAGACCGTTCGACAGTGCTATCTATCTAGCGACAGCAAAAACTTTTTCTTGAAACCACGTTTTATCACTTGGGCCAGGGACTTATCAAACGACCCTTGTACTTTCATGAATGTCAACTTTTATATTCCTCGTCATAATTCGTACGAATGAAAACAGTTTAACGAACGATTTCTAATCCGATGATTTCAAACGGTTTCTTATAGGCATGAAAAGTTACGCAACTGTCCTTTTCTCTCTCACGAGAGCAATCGTTTGGTGCGTGAGAGAGAACAATATTGCCCACCCCTGCGATTTCTCCATTTTCCGAAAAAAACAAAAAACACTAAGCTTCCAACGAAAGTTATAATAATAAAAACTAAAAAGTATGAGTAATTTAAATAATTCATGAAATATAATGACAAAATAACGTTCCACAACCCCCCCCCCCCCCCCCCCCCCCCCCAAATAATCAAGTCTTTCCATTCGCAGTAGAAAAATTCATAAAATGAAAAGTTACAAAATTATTTTGGTTTTCAGGATGAAGTTGCTGGGATCATGTTGCGGGTGTTATTCCCTGCAGTTCGGCACCGTATTTGTCGGAGTATGTGGCATAGTAAGTACTTTTTACACTCCGAAAATCAAAATTTCTTCGATGGTAAATTTCACGCCGAATTATCATTTTCAGCTACTGTCAATCATAAATTTAATCATGCTGGCGACTCTAGACGTCAAATGGAAAACCATAGTATTCGACATTGACCAAGGCTTGGTAAAAATCATTTTCGCCATCAATCTCGTAATGACGATCATCATTTCTACATTGCTGATCATCGGAGCTTTGAGGGTAAGAAGAAAAATATCGTGGAAAAAGTGCGCACTTTTCCCACGTAGGATGAAATAAAATTCACGAGTGTATTAATACTTTTTCTATAATTCTCGAAAAAAAGCCATTGTTTACGTAAAAAATGGCCTTTTGTATAAAAACAATAATTCCGAAAACAAAAATCGATCACTTTTTTTCACGAAAAACATCGAAAAAAAATTGCCACTTTTTCGAAAAAAAAATTCGACACTCAGGAATCGGCGAATTATAGAAAATGTTACATTTTCCGTTTTTTAGAGAAAATTGTTCCTGATGTTGCCTTGGGTGGTTTTGGGCATAATGCTCGCGGTTTCGCTTCTGGTCAGCGTCATTTACACGTCAGTCATGTTTTTCATTGAAAAAGACGTCATTAATGGAGTATTTTGGATCGTGTTTGGCCTGATAGCTGTCGGTAAGATAAAAAAAAATCCGCGGAAAATTTACCTCGTATTAATTCAGTGAGTCGACAATTTTTCGAAAATCAACGAAATTTGTAGGTCACGTCTTCAAAATTAACGAAAAATGGAAAGAAAAATTTCAATTTAAATTTCTTGGAAATTATAAAAAAACAAGAATGTTTGAAATTTGTGAGAGCCTACGAAATATTATTTAATTTGAATAAATTCGCAAAAACTATGAATTTAACAAATTCTTCAATTTTTGCTACAGTTCAACATTTTGCAACATACTTTGAAAAAAGCAACTTTTAAATGATTTTTGATTTTTTTAAAATTCTGACATTTTTTCAATCGTGAAAAAATCTTGGATTTTTCCGGAGATGTGAAAATATTGAAAATTTCGGGAACAACATATTTTCCGAACATCCAACAAAATTGAAAATTTTCAAATTTTTCTAAAAAACTGTTGGCTAGCAATTTGCAAATTTTGAATCGATCAGTATTTCTCAAATCAGAAAAACGATTGGGTACAAATCAGTTAAACGATCTAAAATAACAAATTTCAAATCAATCTAAAAAATGTCACCAAAATCGTTAGAGAAGTGTTCAAAATACCGAAGAAAAAAAATTTCAATCGAATAATAAAAAAATTTCGACAGTTAACGAAAGTTTGAAAAAATTACGTCAATCCTCGAAAATTCCGAGACATCCTCAAATATTTTTATAAGTTGAAGATTTTTCAAGAATTTAACAAATTTGTGGAAATTGAAAATCGGATTTCAGATCTTAGAAATTTTGAACAATTCACAATTTTTGATAATTTTACGGAGTTCTACAACATTTTTGAGGGTTTCGGAGAATTTTTAAATTCTTGACGAGTTTGAAAACATTTAATGTATTTTTGGAAAGTGAAAATTATTTTTTTCAACTTATCGAAACACAAAAAAATGATTTTCACCAGACATTCATTAAATTTCTAAAAAATCATCAAAGAATTCAGAAATTCTCAGAAACCCGCAAAAATGTAGAATTCCGTAAAATTATCTAAAATTGTGAATTGTTCAAAATTTCTGAAATCCGACTTTCAATTTCTACAAATTTGTTAAATTCTCGAAAAATCCTCAAGAATTCAAAGATCCTTCTCAACTATCAATAATCTTCAAAAATTTCGTAAAATTTTTAAAAATCACAATTTCAAAAATCTATAAAATTTCTAAAATGAAAATAATTATTAATAATCAGCTAAACTTCCGTGATTTCAGTGGTATACACGTACATGTGGTTCGTCGTCTACAGCTACTACGAAGAAGTAAAACTCGAAAAAATGACCATGAAAATCGGTCCCTACGGAAGGCCCTACACTTACGGTCGACCGTAACCAAAAAATAAAACTCAAAATCCCCAGAAAATCTTGCCTCCCGAAATCTCGAAAAAATCGAGACTTTATTATTTCGACGCAACGTTGCAAAAAAAATTACGACGGAACTAACAAAAATAATTTCTAATTTTGCGGATGTAAAATTAATTTCTAAGCTGTAGGAACTAGTTTTTTACAACTGTTGAAAAATTTTATTTTATTTAATAATTTTATTTTATTTAATAATTTCATTTTATTTAATAATTTCATTTTATTTGATAATTTTATTTTATCTTTTTTTACTTACAACTTTAAGTTAATTTATTCGTAACTTATTTATTTTATATTGTAAATAGTTTATAATGTACGAGGTAAACTTGTTGTTTATTACTAAAAAACATGAAGAGATATTATTCAAGTGTTTGTTCTTGAATTTTAATGCAACGTAGAAAAGTAGAAAAGTAAAAAAAAACGCTAATCAAATTAAAATCTACCTCGAGCTGCGTATAAGCATTTACCAGTCGTCGACTTTCCTTTTTTTCACTCTGGGCTTCGAAGTTTCGTCGTCTGCTGCTTCTTCGATTTTTTCTTCAGGTTCGTCCAGGGCGTTCCATTTTTTGACGACGGTTTTTCCGGTGCTATAACAAATGGGAATTAAGATTTTAAATGTTTTGATAGTGAGATTTTTCAATTTTGTTGTCATTAAAAATTTTTAAAAATATATGAACATGCAAAAATATACACATTTTTTATATTTATAATTTTTTTCATATTCTTATATTAATACACATAAATATAAAAAAACTATTCGAGAACTTCCAAAAATTTTCAAAATTTCTTAATTCATAGATTGTTGCGATCGGCTCACTTTATAACTATAATTTTTTTCAATTTTTATCTCATCTTCAAAATTTGAAGATGCACACGATCGGAAAAATTATAGAATTGGTAAGATTCGCAGGAATTTCAACTTACGTGGGAAGTCGATAAAGTTGGTAATAAGAACCTCCATAATCGATTTTTGCCAGAGCTCGCACGAAACTTTCGTCGTGACTGATAACAATCAACTGGAAATTTTTCTGACTCGAAGCACGACCAGAAATGATTCTGAAAAAAAAAAAAAAAAAATCAAAATTATTATCCCCATTATATAATTATTATTATTATATTGTGTTGTATTTATTATATTTTTGATAATATCATTTATATTTTATTATATTCATCATGTTTAATAATAATTTGAATAATAACTATAATTACTATATAATTATTCCTATAAGTATCAAGAAAAAATAAAGACGAAAAAAAAACACCAAAAGCCAATAACAAAAAATCAGGAAATTGAAATGATTTGATTTGAAATAACTGAAATAAAAAATTAAATTTACAAAAAAATTTGTTAATGAAAATTAAGATTAAAAAAATCGAAGTTAAAAATAAATATGAAAACATTAAAAAAATTAAAAAAATTAAAAAAAACAAAATTTTATTCAAATTTGCAATGTAATATTGTGTTTGAAATATTGAAATGGAAAAGTTCAAGTGATAAGAAATTCATGTCCTTTACTTTGTGAGGGCGTTTGCTAAATTTCTAGCATTGTGTTCGTCGAGATTGGTGGTCGGCTCATCCAACGCAAGAACACCGCAACTGCTGCAAAATGTTTCAGCCAGCGCCATCCTGATGATGATCGATGCGAGAACCTAGAAAAAAATTGACGGAATTCATCATCAAATTTGCGTGACGAGATTTATGGCAAAAATAATGAAAAAATTGATAGTCACAATTTAAAAAAAAAAATTTGAAAATAACTCCGTTTTTGAAGATACGTAAAATTGATCAATTCGGAAAATTAAATAAATCGAAAAAATTTTTTGAGCAACTTTAAAAATTTATAATTTCCAAAAACATTTAATTTCATAATTCATTAGCTTCAAATTCGATTAAATGTAAATTATTCGAAAAATAATTGATAATTTTCAGGAATTTGAAAAAAAAAAACTTTCAAACAACGTTTAGATAATCAAGAAAAAATTGAATTTTGATCAATTGCGATCAATCTGCGATCGAGAGAGTGCGAGAAAGCATTCTCCCATTTTTCTTAACCCGCTGTAGTTTCTCAAGTATTTTTTCAATCGTGCTTATATTACGCAAAAAAATTCTTCATAATTATAATGAAAAACTTTGTTGCTGGAAGTTGTCTCTCGTGAAAACTTCCCCGCATACTTTTTTCCGCCGAAGTTTCCAAAACGGGGTTCTCGATTGTCAGTGATTTGCAATGAAATGACGATAAAAAATTCAATTTACTCTAAAATATGATGGTTTGCAGCAATCGCTGTAGGGTCGAGAATCGTGCATTAAAATTTCTCGTCATTCAGCCAACAAACAATCGAGTAATCGTAAGTTATGTTTAAAAAAACATTGATTTCCGATCTACAAAAAATTTCAATTTTTCTTTTGTATTTTAAAAAATACAAAGCGAATCGAAAAATTTTATCGGCAAAAATTGTTTCCCGGCTCGATACGGACCAGCAGATATTTTTCATTTTTCGTTTTGACAACTTTTATTTTTACCCACCTGTCACCCCGGGTGGACAATACTTCCACGTGATTTCAAGCGCTAAGCGAGTTATTCTTTCCGTCATCTCAATTATTAAACGTCAAAATTCCTATTTTTCGTGTTCATATTTCGAAAATCTTGTATTTGTAGATTTCAAAACATAAAAATCTGCATTTTGGAATCCAAGTGTTTTATAAGTAACCAGCGTTTTAAATTATAATTTTCCAATTTCAATATCCTAATTGCAAATTTTCGAGGACGAAATTCCAAAATTTTTAATCCAAATTCCTACATTTTATAAATTTGCCAATGAAAAATTCTGAGTCCAACTAGTTAAAATTTTTCTGAAAATTTCCAATTTTATAAAACTTGCATCATTCAACAAAAAATGTTATAAAGTTGTATAAAGACTAGAATCACCAAGGTTAATACAAATGTTCACTGATTAAATAGCCATAAATGAATGGAAGATTTTACAAAACAAAAAAATCATATCCTAATGATATTCTATCACAATTTCGGAATCGAAATGTACCCTCTGACCAGCGCTGCAGCGACCTCTCATGTCCATTTCCGCCCCGTCTTTAACTTGTACGAGTTTGTAATTGAACGTCCTCTTTAAAGTTTCCATATTTCCTGTAGCTTCGGTTCGTATCTGGATGGACGAAATGTCACTCGCGGTGTAAACCGAAGTCCACATTTGCTGCATTATCGTGTTAACAGTCGCCATCCGATCCTGATGATACTGCGCCATCGCCTGGTCCATAGCTTTTGCGTAAGCGTTGAGGTTTTTCACGGTTTCTTTAGTTACCTTAAGATCACACAAAATTACAGAATCTGAAATTCCGAGATTTGGGGAAATTCTTTTCAAAATAAAATATTCATGAATTTCGATACTAAATTTTGAAATTTTATAGACTTATGAAGTTCTGAAGTGTTTTGAATTTTTTACATTTCGAAATTTGGAAATCGTTAACTGAGCTAAAATTCGTGAAGTGGGCACCCTAATTTCCACTCGGTCATGGAATAAAATTCTTCATACAGTAATCGACAGTATTTACCAACGAAAAACACATCCTACAAGGTTTTTTCGACATTTTCAATTTGAGTATGTTTTTAGAGAGGTTCAACAATTGTGACATTTTCAATTGCAAAATTCATAACGTAAAGATGATTCAATAGAATTAAATAAAAATTGGCACTAATGTAGTTAAATGGTTACTGATTTTGACGATAATATTTAGAATGAACAATTTCCGATTTTTCATATTGTTTATAAACTTTTTAATAGACTATTCGCGATTTTCATGTGTTCGTCACGCGATAATGAATTGATTTTTAGCTTGACGTGTGCCTAAAATGATAGAGAAGTACATGCAAAAAAAGTTTTCACCGCTCGACATTTGTTTCTTCACAAATAATTTTTTTGTCACCTAGCGCGTGGAGCTTCGTCTCGTCGCGCCCAGATCACGCTTTTCGATCACGAAAAAAACAATTTCGAGCCCAACACATATTCATTCGTAAGGGAAAATGAGTAAAATTGATGCTAATTAATTCATGGATAGTTTAACATCGCTTACATCAAATTTTTGTTCGTACACGTGATTACTGTTTCCTATTAGGTATGTTTATCAACTTTGTTCGTTACAATCTCATTATCTCCTGAGTGAATTGTCCACCCTACGGTTTGGCTGTCTTCAGAAATGTCTTAGAACTTCTAAAACTCCAAAAGCAATGCTATCTTCAAGGGTTCCAAATATTATAAATAATTGAAACAATTCAGGAAATTTAGGTGAGTTTATAAAGATGTTAAAATTCGGAAAAGACTGAGATATAGACCTTTCGAAAATTTTAGCGATTCTAGAAACTTTGGTAACTTCAAAAACTTCAATTATCCTTAATATTTTATCACAATTTTGGGAATTTTGGCAATTTTAGACATTTTAGAAATTTTAGAAATTAAAAAATTTTTTATACAACTTTATAATTACAACGGCGTCGGAGAATTGAGAATCATGTTAAGAAAAAATCTTTATCGTGTTAAGAATCATGCATGTCGAACGAGTTTACAACTAACATGTCGATAACAGACACTTAACAACTCCAAATTTTTTCAATTCATAGGCCAAAGGATTAAAAACAAAATATTTCTGGACAATATTTTGAGTTTGAAAAAATATGTATCAAAAAATATTATACATTTTTTTTAAATAAATTTTTTGGAATTTTGGAATAGAATGAATAAATTAAAATTAATTCTACTCATTTTTACTTATGAATGAATATATGTTGGACTCGAAATTGTTTTCAATTTTTTTTCGTGATTGAAGGTAACAATCTTCTTAACGCTTAGAATTCGGTGATTTATCGATTTTCCAGAGGCGCTCACACGCTGGGCGCGACGAGACGAAGCTCCGCGCGCTTGGCGACAAAAAAATTGTTTGCGACAAAAAAAATGCCGAGCGGTGAAAATTTATTTTTGCATGTACTTCTCTATCGTTTTAGGCACACGTTAAGCTGAAAATCAATTAATTATCGCGTGAAGAACACATAACAATCGCTAATTGTTTATTAAAAAATTTATAAACAATATGAAAAATTGAAAATTTTTCATTCTGAGTATTATCGTCAAAATCAGTAACCATTTTACTACATTACTGCAAATTTTCATTCAATTTTATTGAATCATCTTTACGTTATGAATTTTTCAATCAAAAATGTTGTAATTGTTGACCCTCTCTAAAAACATACTCAAATTGAAAATTTCGAAAAATCCTTCTAGGATGTGTTTTTTGTTGGTAAATACTGCCAATTAGTGTATGAAGAATTTTATTTCATGACCGAGTGGAAATTAGGGTGCCCACTTCACGAATTTCAGCTCTACTGTAAAAATGCTACAATTTTTCAATGTACGAAAAAAGTTGTTCAGATAACAAAAAAGTAATAAAAATCGTTGTAAATATAATTATCCGAATAAAAATTGAAATTCAAGCCCTTGAATGGAAAAAAAAACTGGAGAATTCACCTCTACTTCTAGGAATTTCGTTTTGTAATTTTTTTCCGCATCCCTGTATTTTTCCGTTTTCAACTCGTTCTCCAGAACTTTAATAGCACGGTCCATTTCTTCTTTCGTTCCCTTCGATTTGTTGTTCTGAAACCAGAAAATATAACAATAATTTTACTCTGAATTGATAATTTCGATTTTCAAACAATCGTAAATTGCAGTTTCAAATATAAATCAGATATCAATGTCTAATGTCATATTTTTAGATTCAAGGTATCACGTCTGTGGTGAAGTTGGGCGCAATGAAATGACGTTGTCTGCTAACTTCAGTGGAAGGTAGCATGGAGAATATATCTATATATATGATATATATGATGTCTATATATATATCTATATATATGATGTCTATATATATATATATATATGAATTTAAGAATTTTCAAAACTGCCGTGATTTCCCAATTTTCAAAGTTCCTCGAAATTTTCCTGAATTTGCAATATTATTAAGTTCCTCGCTATGTACAGAATTTTCATAATTCACGAACCCCACAGAAATTCAAAAAATATCCTAAAACTTCAAAATTTTCCGGTTTCTTAGGATATTTGTTATTCTTGAAGTTTTTGTGAAATTTCCCTCTTTTCAAAATTTTTAAATCTGAATTTTGAAATTTATCAGGAATTCGAAAAATCTCCCAAATTAATCAATTCCAAAATTCTTATAATTTTTAAAAATTCAAAGATTTCTAAAATTCTCAGGGATTTCCAAAATTGTCGTGATTTCTCAATTTTCGAGTTTCTCTGAATTTCGAAAATTTTCAAGTTCCTCGAAATGTTCGAAATTTTTGTAATCAACAAACTCCTGATAAATTAAAAGAATATCCTCAATTTCCTAAATTCCAAACATTTTCAAATTTTTTGTAGTTCTCGAAATTTTTATAAATTTTCCAAATTTTAAAAATTTTCAAAATGAATTTCGAAATTCCCAAGGAATTTGAAAAATTTTTTAAATTGAGACATCTCCAAATTCTCAGAATTTTTGAAAATTCGGAGATTTCTGAAATTCTCAGGAATCTAAAAATTTTCAAAACGATCATGATATCTCAATTTTTGAAGTTCCTCGAAATTCTCAAGTTTCTCTCAACTCTCGAAATTTTCAATGAAAAATTATTCGATTCTTTTATTTTTGCGAAAACGGTTCGGTAAAAATTCGTGTTTGGCAACGCGTTTTGCGAACAAAAAAATTCTCTGTAACTTTTTATCACGTTTCAGAAAAACCTTAAGTGTAAACCTTAAGAGAAATCCGGGAAAAAAGCATTGCGCCCATAAGAAAAATGTTGACTTTGCGAATTTTTTTGTGTGAAATCAGTACGGTAGATCATTCTCCAATTTTGCAAATACACTCAATAGGCTGTCGAAAACATCTGTGATTTTTTCCATCAACACCTTAAGTAAAATTAGCAGGTCGGACGTATACCTTTAATACAATTTTTAAAATTTCAAACTTCAAGCATATAAAAAATTATAAAATTTAAATAAAAATTTGAAAATAAAATATCGAAATTCGCAAATTTAAATAAACATTTTCGTACACACTCATTTTTAGATTGAAAGAACTCGCAATTCTCCAGTTTCTACCTTTTCCATCAAACCGTTGTTTTTGTCAACAAGATCATTTTTCACTGACATCAAATCATCCATTTTCATGTCCCTGATCATCTGCCTGAACGTCGCATATTCGCGTTCCATTTTTTCCAAATCGATTTGCTTTTGCCTCAACATAACGTTGTTAATGAGTTGTTTCTTGCGGGTCTCTTGCGTGTTTATATCGTCTTTCTGGCGATTCAATTCTTTGTCCAAAGCACTGTTGCTTTTTTTCAATTCGTCCATTATCTTCTGATTTTCTCGCAATTCTCGTTCTGCATTCTCCAAAGTTTCCTCGACTTTGTTGTTCAAGAATTGAGATATCTCTTTCTGCACTGACAACAATTCACTTTGCCTTCTCGACTCTTCCATTCGTTTTTTGTCGTTCCTTCCATGAATTTCCTGGCTTTCCCTCTGGAAGATTATAAAATAGTCATCAAATATGAAAATTTCGACAGCGGTGATATCTAGTTTCGTAAATTAATTGTAAAAAAAAAAAATAAATGATGCATTTTAAAGATATCTTAAACGTTACATTTTTCAGTGCAGTTATGAATTGTAGACAATAAATTAGATAAACTAATTAGATTAGATAATTACTAATATTATAATTAAACAATAATTGATATTAGATACAATCAATAATAGTAAATTATTATTATAAATACTATACAAAAATAAAATTAGTTACAAAAAAGACAAAAACTATAATAAATCAGATAAACAACGAAAAATTAGAAGAAAAATAATTCTTATCCATTTTTATAGTACGTTTCTCAACTAATGTAATAATGATTTTCCAGTAATACGACGAATATTGAAAATCCAATTGCAATAAATTAAAAATATAACATAAATAATTCAAAAATTTCTATACTTTAATTTTGTTCAATGCCGCAACCACAGAGTTCAAATCACCATCAACATTCAACAACTGGTCCCTCAATTCCGTCACAGAATCATTCAACGCCGACTCTTTTTGTCGCAACTCTTTTTCCTTGTCTTTCAGTTGTTTCGCGTTTTGCATTTTCGCTCGTATTTTCAGTAACTGCTCTTGCAGCGACATTTTTTGCTCCCTGGCATGCTGCACTTTTTCTTCGTACTCGTTTTTTTGCGTTTGGAATGTGTTGATATTTTCACGATAACAATTCAATGAATTCTTCAACATTTTCTGTTCCTCCTGAACCTCCGGAATCGTCCTCTGACTTTTCACACCTACAAAAACAAGGAAAAATATACAAATAACCTGAAAAAACTATTGTTCATACAATAGTTTAAACTGTAACAGTGGATTATTAAATATTCTAAAGAGTTTTTCGTCAGTTTTGATTACTCTGCAAATTTCGACTATTTTCTATATTGGAAAGTGTTTTTTGAAATTTCTAAAATCTTTTATAGATCACAGAAAATTCTTAAGTTTTTAAGAATTCATTTACATTTTTCAAAAATAAAAATTCTTCAGTAAAAATTGAGAATATTTCATTCAGTTTTTCAAAATATGCTGAAATTAATCAATTCGAACAATTGAATAAATTGGAAAATTTTTTTTAGTATCTTCACAAATTCAAAAGAATTTTAAAGAACATTATATTCTATTTTTCATTGGCGTTGGATTCAATAAAATTTAAATTTTATGTCATCACAAAATAATTCAATTAGATTCCCAAAATTCGTACAATTCCCAATTTTCGAGTACACATTTTCAAATTCTTATACGATAAAAATTTCATAATAATACATTCCCAGCTTTCAAAAGCCAATGTTGGATTTTGCACTTCCAGTTTTCCAAAGTTTACAAACTCTAGAATTTCTAAATTCGAACATTTCTCAAAATACGTAATTTTTGACTTTTGAATGTATAATTCGAGCTTCACAGTTTAAAATAAAAATGTCAAGTGAATTAAAATAAATAAAATGAATCAAAATTTTACTGAAACTAAGAGATTGACGCAACGCCTTTAACTTTCTGTTGAACTTTTCAATCTCTTCGATGCACTGGTCCCACAAAGCGATGTCCGTGATGACACTCTTACACAATTCCAATTGGACAATGGGATGGACCATGGAAAATTGGAGATCCTCCAGATTTTTGTTCACATTTTCGAGGTCCTTTTTCATTTGGTTCAAATGATCCCTAAAACATCAGAAAGTATCAAATAAAATCCTTGAAAAAATTCGACTTCTACAATTTTTACTTCAAATTTCTCCCATTTTTAATTGGAATGTTTCATGAATATTACAATTTTAAACAAATAAAATTCAAAGAAAAATCCATTTTTTCTATATTCTCAGTCAGCTTTGTTATTAATTGGTAATTAAAATGATTTTGCGAGCAAAAAAATACACCGAGCCGGGAATCGAACTCAGGACCTCCCAATCTCATGTCGGTCTCTCTTAGAGCACCCGACATGAGATTGGGAGGTCCTGGGTTCGATTCCCGGCTCGGTGGATTTTTTTTTTTTCTCGCAAAAACCACTTCAATTGCCAGTTAATAACAAAACTGACTGGGAATATCGAAAAATATGGATTTTTTTTGTATCAACAACCCAGTGATAAAGAAACGTTTTTAAATAAAATCCACTTGTATTTCAAAAACTTCACTTTTATTCTGAATGACTTCAATAAAATATAAAAAAATTTTGTTTCAAATTGTGAAAAATTTCTAAGAAGTTCTAGAAAAAATTTCAAACAATGTTTATAATAAATTCAACAAAATCTATACTTCGGTTTTTTATTTAAAAAATTTTTTTATAAAAAATTGAAAATTATTCTATAAAATTCACAATTCTCGTAAGGTTGGCTTCTTGAATATTTCGTAAAACTTTTACAAATTATCTCAATTTATGTTGAAAAATTCGTTTACAAAATTTCACGAATTCATTTAGGATTTATAAATACTATAAATTTACAAATAATACAAATCACTCAACATTAATTACATAAATTAACATTCAAACAAAAGAATAAGTGCCCTCAAACGTACTGTTTTTCTTTGAGTCCAACTCTTTCAAAGTGCATTATTTTCTCGACGACTGGTTTCATTTGCATCATTTTCTCGTACTTGAACTGCTCGTTTTTCAGTTTGATCTCGCAGGATTTCAGGGTTTCAGGATGATTCTGAACCTCCAGTTTCATACTTTCCTTCAGTTTCTCCAGTTCAACGCTGCTGTTGAAACTGCGTTTACACATCGGACAACACGCGTTCGCTTCGGAAAGTTTCTCCAAGTATTTTTTGTAAGCTATGCGCTCATAACTGTACATTCCTTTTTCGTCCTGGAGCGACGAAACTTTCTTTTGCTGCAGTTTAAGCCTGTCCTCGTATTCCGTGTATGAACAAATCGCAGATATTTCGTCTTTGTCAGCTACAAAAATCAAGAAAGAATAAATTTCGTAAGAAATGGAAAGATTATTTTTTCAAAAAATGACAATGTGAAAAATACGCACTTTTTACATGCGGACATTTTTACGGAAATAATATATTTTTTTAATCAAAAAACTTGAATGTTTTAATTCACAGTTTGTATCTTGTCAAAAATTGACATTACAATGTCAATACACCTCCCCTTCCCCGACCCCGTACCTTCCATTTCCTTAATTTTTTTTGCCAAATCTTTTTCCTCGTGTTTGATCGTCGTCTCAAGGCTCGTGAATCGTCGTTGTTCGATTTCAATGTTTTTATCGTAATCTTCTTTCTCTACAACCTGAAAAAAAAAAAAAAAAATTAACTTCAGAATAAATCTTTGCCAAAATAATGTGAAATTTTTAGAATGTTTACAAGTGTTGATTTTGACTAGAAAAATTCAACAAAATAATGAATTGGAAAATTAGGAAAAATGTACAAAAAACATCCTTACAATTTTCCTAAAATTTCTAGAGATTATAAAAAACAACTTTTTTCAGTAATATCGAATTTAAACTTGTTAATTTCATAAAATGTGACAATTTCTGAAGATTCTGATTTATCACAGTGAAAAATTTTGTTGAAAACGTGTGAATTTTTCGATTAAAACAAAGAAACGCTAAATTTACGAATATTCCGATGACTCGAAAAATACAAAATTTGTATAATAAACATTACGTTCTCCAAAAAATTAAATCGAGAATTCGACCTAATTTTTTCAAATAAAATAATAATAAATGTTAATCCACCAATTTTCTCTGAATTTCTTCTAAAGTGCCCCGTAGTTTTTTCATTGGCATTTCATCGGTATCCAGCAATTTCTTCAAGCTGCTCTCGTGCTTCGTCTTGATCTTATTCAATTCCTCTTCTTTGCTTTTCAGATTTGACTGCACGTATTCCAATTCTGTTTGCAATGTACTATGTCGGTGCAAAGAAACAAGTTCTTCGTCAATTTTGCTCAACTGGTCTTCGACTTCTTTTTGCTTCTCGATATTTCCCTCCAATTCGCGTTTCACGTCGTCAATTTCCAAACTTTTAACAGTCTCGTCCAATTTTTGGCTGGCTTCTTGGTGCTCGATTTCCAGGTCGTTCAAACGATTTGCCGCAGTGCCGATCTTGAAAATTTCACAAAATCATTAAACTACTGCTTTTTTACTTGATCCAGTTTTTTCTCAACTCGGAAAATATACCTGCATGATTTCATTGTTGATTTGTTTTTTTTCTTCCCGAATCATCTCGCATTCCCCGTTTTTCAGCTTCATTTCTGATTCTATGGCCGACCTTTTAGTGCGAATGCTGTCGATTTTGCTTTGCGTTTCTTTCTCCATTTTTTCTCGCTCCAGGCGCATTTTTTCGGCAGCTCTTTCAAAGTCGTTGTATTTTGATGTTTGCATTTGCATCAGTCGCGAAGCATCTGTCGGTTAACAATTTTTTTTCCAAATCAGACACAACTCATTCGTCACATTTTACAGTACAATAAGCTTATAATTTAGAACTATTCCTTTCAACGATAATTTGATGCAAAATTGTCTGTCAAAATGTATAAAAAACCATGGAAATGCGCATTTTCCTAATTCATTTTCTTCCTATACTACATCAATTTTTTTTCCATTGGCACTTTTTCAATGGCGCTGGAAAATAGTACATTTCTCAACTTGTGTAATGATAATTTTTCGTCGAATGCGAGGTTTCTTGAACGGGTATTCGAATCACGTTAGTTGAAAAATTATTATTTCACGAGTTGCGAAATATGCTACTGTCACAATTACCATCTTCGGACCAAACTGTGGACGGCGAATCAATGTTCCATGCTTCGAGGGCTTTAGCGAGAATGCTATTCCGCCGTTGAACCCTTTTTTTGTGATCCTGCATTTGCTGTTCCAATTTTCCAATCGCGCCTCGTTGTTGAGCCAAAGAATCCACTAATCTTCTTTCTTTTTCCAACTCTTTCTTCAGCTTTCTCTCCAACTAAAATTTTTACGAAAAATTAACAATTGAAATTATCATCAACGAATTATTAATAAAATGAAAAAAAAAAAAAAACTTCTGTGTGTTATGGAAGAAGCAGTAGAAGTGGAAGAGTATATGAAATTATGCAAGGTGTTTGAAATTTTAAAACTCAGAAAATCTGAGAAAATCTAAAAATTGTAGTAATTTTAAATATTTTGACATAATTCTAAGAATTCCAAAAATTTCAAAATGTACCTGAGCATTACGGTGAAATTTTTTCCACTAACTTGCTCGCTCGCGAACATTTTCCAGTTTAAACATTTACAATATTTTTCAAAAACAATAAAAAATTGGAAACTACGCAACAAACTACAAATATAAAAACAAAAATTTACTTGAAGTATGGCCTCTGATCTTTCCTCGACTTTTTTCCCGTACGAGTTTATTTCCTCGTCCAATTGTTCATCCGAACCCTCGTAAATTTCCTCAATATTGGATCTCAACAGATTGATCTCTTTCTGACAATGCTCTAGTTCCATCTTCATTTTATCTACAAATGAAAGAAAATGTTTTTTATCAAAATACAATTTTTCTCGTCAATCAATTCGACTTGTAAAATGAAGTAAAATTTACAACTAGTGGATCAATAATGTGATTCTCGCTTTCAGCTCGATTTACAAACTTCACATTCCTCTGAAAACTATCATTCCACTAGTATAAAAATTCACTATTTTTACCCAGAATCCAAAAAAAATTATTTACTTTGCTCCATGCATTTTTTATTGTACTCCTTTTCTTTGTTGTGTATTTTTCTGAGTTCAGCGGCGATGTTTTCGAGCTCCTTGTCGATGATTTCGATTTTCGACGCAAGTTCTTGGCGACGTCCTTTGTCGTCGTTCAATTTGATTTTTTTGTCTTTTACTTCGTTCATGAGTACATTCGCCCCATCTTTGTGGGCATTCAAAACTTTCAAATCCGATTGGACACTTTTCGCAGCTTTTCGTACGGTTTCCAAAGCTTTGTTGTACTTGAAAGTCCCGAAGATTTCGTCTAATCGATTTTTCAAGTCTTTTCCTCCTTCTAGTGGCCAATAAGAATCATCTTGGTGGCAGAATATCACATAATTCAAGATAGACTTGGATACTCCCATGAAATCAGTAATTTGTATGTTCGTATCTCCACATCTGTTCGTGATCATCGATTGCTGTGACAAAAATATTTCATGAAAGATTTATGATTATTTAGGGAGATTTTTATAAATTTTTTGTTGAAAAATTGTGAATTCCTGAAGTGTTTTTTAAATTTATGATTCTGAGATATTAGTATATTTTTGTAAATTCATAATTTAGTGAACTTACATTTACAAATTTCTAAGCCATTTATTTATTTATATCTTTAAATTTTCCAAATAATTTATTATAGTATGATTGTAAAATTCATGATTTTTCAATAAATAGAACATTCGATCTGAATTTTGCAGATTTCTAGATATAAAATTTGATTTTCAACTTTACATATCTCCAAAGAAGTTCTAAATTTACATATTCAAATCCAAACTTTTAAATTCAAAGTTCAAAAGTTTTTGAATTGTAAAATTAATATTCAATTTTCAAATGAACAATTTCAAAATGTTTATTTCCACGTCATGTTTTACAAGTTTTTCAACTGAAAAATGGAAAAATATGTGAATATACAATTAATTCATTCAAATGAAAAATTTGTTGAGTTAAGAAATTACGAGCAGGAATATTACTTTTCCAGTTCTTTTATCCTTTCGTGAAATTGTGTTGTCCATATTTTTCATGGTAATAGTTCCAGCCTCTTTCCGAATTGCTTCTACAATTCTGCATATGCTGAACGGTTCGCCACGTTTATCTACAATTTCCGCTTTCACCTGTGCCCGGATCTAAAAAAATGGAAGACTATTGGTAAATGTCTAGTTTAGCAACTTGCCTGAAATAGCTTGAAAAATTTTTTAATTTTTCTCAAAGTACGTGTTTTTCCAATAAGGAACCTAGTTCTATTTGCGGAGAAGTGACAATTTTGCGTTAAAATTGTCTTAACAAAAAAAAAGTGCTATGGCAGTTACACTGCAAATGAGAAAATATAAACCGTGTTTAAACTCACGTGCGTTGAATCGAAAGGTTCAAATATGCGAAGTATTTAAAATCACTGTCGTCGAATACAGTCTATTCAATATTTGAACCTTTCGATTCAAGTGATTCAACGCACGTGAGTTTGAATACGGTCTATATTTTCTCGTTTGCAGTGTAAGAGTGATAAAAGTGAAAAAAGTGAATAATATAGGCGAAATAAAGTATGTACTGACAGGAAATGCTGTAATATTGACGGAGATTGAATGTAAATGCTGAAAAAAGTAACGAATTATTGCGAAAATGTTTTCAAAAAAGGCCCAGAGAATAGAGTTATGTTATTAATTGGGTCCCCGGAGATTTGTCCTGCAGTTGTCAAATATCCATACATCCAATTTTGGACTTACGGTGTGTCTGGGACACAAAACTGGGTCGTGAATGAAGGATTTTCCTTTGTCCGTCCCCGGAGGATATTCCCCGGTGGTAACATACTTCAAGGACTCGATGATGGTCGTTTTCCCGGTGCCATTGTCTCCGAGAATCAAGGTTACCGGACATGACAATGTGATTGATCGCTCCTCTTCGTCCGAAATATTGCGGACTCCGACAATCGACAGTTTTTTAATGTATGACATTTTCTGAATTTTGTCGAATTAACGAAAAAAATGCGTTGTCAACATTAGCAAACAATGGTAAACAATAGTAAACGATAAAACTAGCTCAAATGAAATGAAATTCATACTGCGAGCGCGGTTCAAAAAGTGCTGTAGAGCGCCGCCTGGATCGACCAGGATGAATTACAAAAAGTGGCGAAAGAATTCCTAATATGAAGAATACCACCACTACCACCCCTGCTGTAACTCACAGTAACAACAATAACATAACCTCCAAATTGTTAAAAAAGTCCACAAGTTCTTCGGGTCGTTTTGGCAAAATATACATAATGACATTCATGTTAAGGTCATTGAATTTAACAAAATGCACAATCCACAAGTGCCTTTTCCAAAAGCAAGTGAAGAAATATCTCCAACGCCAATTATTCACCTCAAATTGTAAGTTGTCAAACAATTTTGGACTACCTATTCGGCGTCGTTTTGGAGTTCGCAAAGTTAGCGTTCTCGTTGCAAAAATGGATTCGAATGACTTCTACGATTGTTATTATCTTTTTCAGGGCTTTCACACGGGGAATACGAATTTCAAGACCCGAAATCGGAAGACGAAGTGTAGGTAAAAGAACGGTTGCATAACCTCAATTATAACTGTTGAATGTTTTTATTTTATTTATTTATTTTTGTTACTTCTGTTTTTATTCGTATCGAAGTATTTTATCGAAAGTTCCAAGAACTTTGATAATCTATGAGGAAAGTTTAAGAATTTTAAAATTTTCAGAAATGTTGAAAAATTTTATAGTTTGAAAATGTTGATATTATTTAACATTTTTGAATTCTTTATGATTCTAAAAATTTTGACAATTAAAACTATGAAATCTCAATAATCTCAGTAAACATGTCAAAATTTTGAGAATTCAAAAATTTTGATAATTTTAGCATTTTTGACAGGTTTCATAATTTTGAACATGTTTTCGTATAATTTCAAAAATTTTCAGAATTGAAAAAAAAATTCCAAATATCTTCTCAAATTTAATTCTGCTCGCTCATATTTTATTTATTTTATTATATATTCTAATTCTTTCAATTTTGCAGGGTGAATGTGACTTTCGTAGACAAAGATAACAATGAAATACCAATCAGAGGAAAAATAGGAGACAATGTCCTGTATCTTGCACATCGGTACAACATTGAAATGGAAGGTGCATGCGAGGCTTCGCTGGCATGCACAACATGTCATGTTTATGTAGACTTCGATCACCTTGACAAGCTTGATGCCCCAAAAGAAGAAGAAGAAGACCTTTTGGACCTTGCACCGTGTTTGAAGGAAAACTCGAGATTAGGTATTTTTTCCCCCTTTTTAATAATATCAAAAAGGATGGTGTTACCGCATTTAACAATATCACCAAGATATTGCTAGATATTCTAGAATAGACATCACAAAAAATGATTGAATTTTCATCAGTTATCAATTCATTGATGTTATAATTTGGACATGTTCCAAATTAGAAAATTTCGTAAATTCAACAAAAAAAATTCAAGGAGTCATGAAATGAGTTGATCAGTAAAATTTTCCAAGTCAAAAACCTTCAAAATTCTCAGATAATGTTCAAAAAATTCAAAAATATACAAAAAAGTATATTGCAAAATTCAACTAATCAATGCAGATTATTAAATTGTTTGAAATAAATATTAGATGAAAATTTTTTTAACGTTAAAATTTTCTTGCAAACTAAAAAAAAAATTTATGTCTTCAAATACCACCCAGAAAACTCAGAAAAATTGAAGAATTTTATTGATATAATCAATTTTTTAAATCAAATTAATTCAAGAATTTTATTCAACTTTCGAAAATTTCATTTTGGGAATTTTCATTTTTATACATTTTTGCATAAAATGCTCAAGTTTTTTTCAAATTTCCAGAAATTCAGAAGTGCTAAAAATTACAACATTGCTGAAATTCAACAAAAAAAATGAAAAACAAAATAAAATCCAAGGAATCATAACATAAGTTGATCAATAAAATTTCCGAAGTCAAAACAATTCCGAAAGTCAAAAACTTTCAAAATTCTCAGTGTTGAAAAACTTCAAAAATATACAAAAAGTAAATCGCAAAATTCGAGTCATTAATGCAGATTATTAAATGGTTAAAAATAAACATTGGATGCAATTTTAAAAAATGTTAAAATTTTCTTGTAAACTAAAAAAAGTGTATGTCTTCAAATCCCATCCAAAAAACTCAGAAAAATAAAAGAATTTTTCAATTGATTTTATTTTGTAAATCAAATTCATTCAAGAATTGTATTAATTAACTTTCGAAAATTTTGTTGAGGGAATTTTCATTTTTCTCTATTTTTTGCATAGAATGCTCAAGTTTTTTTCAAATTTTCTGAAATTCGGTACTAAAAATTATGAAATTTCGGAAATTCAATAAAAAAATGAAAAAAATCCAAGGAATCATCAGTTGATCAATACAATTTTCGATGTCAAAAAAATTCCCAGAGTCAAAAATCTTCAAAATTTTCTGAAAGTGTTGAAAAAAATCCAAAAATATATAAAAAAGTAAATAGCAGTTTTCGACTCATCAATGCAAATTATCGAATTAATCATATAAACGACAGATCATTTTTTCAAAAACGTCAATTTTCTTGCCAACTACAGAAAATGTATGTTTTCGAACGTTACTCAAAAATCTCCGAAAATTTTCATAATTTTACGTATAAAAGTATAAGTTTGGAAAATTTCGTTTAAACTCGAAATTTTGAAAAAAAAAAAAACTTTTTCCAGGATGCCAAATAACTCTCTCCAAAAAACTAGAAGGCATCAAAATAGAACTACCTCAAATGACGAGAAACTTTTATGTCGATGGGCACAAACCTACGCCTCATTAAAACTTGAAACAATGAAAAATATTGTAAAAAGTATTAATTAATAATTACGCTGTCGACACTGTAATTACAAGTATTCGCAGGGAGGAATAAAATACGAAATTATCATTTCCATCTAATTCGGTCTTATATTTACGCGTCAACAATCATATAAAATCACGTCCAAATTCGCAAAAAAATTGATTACAACATTTTTCGACATTCGTAAAAACGAATAACATTTTCAGAAATTTGACGCAACCGAATTGTAGGTCAAAATGAACGAAAAAAGTTATTATTTATGCTTATTTACATTTTTTTTTTTCCAAACGTTGATCTATTATATCATTTTTGAGGGTTTTTTACACAAAAAGACTACTTTTTGTACAGCGATTTTACGTCATCGTTCGTCTATTTTTTTTTCTTGCGAACATTTATAGGCTCGAGGATTCGCGTGGAATATTTGGTTATTTCAATTACAATCAATACAATCGTGCTATTGTACATGATACAGTGGTGTTCTTTCGCTTACGTTAGTTAATACACACGCATTTACATTATTACATTTACGTAATAAATGGATACGAAAATTGGTAGGAAACGTGGAAGTTATGGAGTGGGAATTTATACGAATTTTGTGGGTGCAGAATTTTTAGGGTGACCAGGGGAATTTTATAAATTATTGAATTTCTGGAAAAAAATGATTTGGGAATAACTTAGAGAAATTTAGGGTTGAAGTTTTGAAATGTGCATTTTGAGATCGGGGAATCGAATGATTTTTTATTTTGGTATTTGGGAATTTCGAAACTCGAAAATTTACAAACTTTTCGGATATTTTACGAATTACGAAAATTTTTTAACTAGAATAATATTAGATACAAAAATGTTATAAGCCGTAGAATTAAATTAGAAAATTTTGGGAAATAAAATCGAAAAATCTGAAAACTTGGAAATCGAAGAATTTGAGTCAAATATCATAATTATTAAAGTTTTTTGAGAACAATTTTTTTGGAAGTGACTTGAAAGTTCGAAAGTTTCAGTCATTCAAATTCGAAAACTGAACAATCTGAAAATGTAAGTAATAAGTGCAAACTAAAAATTCGAACGCGAACTTCCTGCAATTGGAGATGAAAAAATATATGTTCACTAGTTTTTCTCAAAAATTGCTAAGTCATGTTCTGATTTGTTCAAATACTCAATTGTTACGATGTAATAAAAATAGAACAATTAACACGATTTTGAAAATAAAATAGAACAGTAGAACGAAAAACACAAAAATGACATTTTCCATTAACATAACACTTTCGGTCACCCTAAGAATTTCAGTTTTTCGGAATTAAAAAAAATTGTTTTCAAAAAACATATTTTTGAAAAAACCAGCACAGTTTTCAGCTTTTTTACACATTTTTTCGTCATTTCCATGTACAAGAAAGTGTCCTACATTTTATACATACAATATAAACAGACGTCGAGTTGTTCGGAATTTTTCATGTACAAAATAATCGAATACAAAATTAATTTAAATAAGATAAAATTATCAAAATTCTTAATTTCACTACGTATACTTAATAAATTAGAAGCCTATATCTTTGGTACTTCAGACTTCAAAGTAATACTGGAAAAATATTTTCGGGAACGGAACGTAAGTTCGAAAAGTCTCCGATATTGCAGATACTAATGGTTTTTTTAGACATTTCGATGATGGCAATTAGTATTTGCAACGTACAAAAATGATTCGTCATTGGTGTATGAAACATCGTCTTCGTTTTTTTCGTTTTTGTTTTTGTTTTTGTTTTTTTCTACACGGTCAAAACAATTGCTCTCTCCCCTAGCCAGCTGGGAGCGACGAGATTTCGATGCCAAAACGCCAAAAGGCGATGTTTAGGCGACGTTTTGGTCAGTAGTAAAATCATTGAAAAATGAATTTCACAGCGTTTTTCGAACAAAATTAATTTAATTTACATTCAGTGCAATCTTAATATGCTTATATACAATCTTTGATAATTGTATTTTTAATCGTTTTTTGAAAAAATCACAAAAGTTGAGTTCTAAAAATTTGAAAATTCTGAGTTTCTCAAAAATTTTTGAAATTCCACGTTTTTTCGGATTTTAAAAATATCGGATTTGCTGAGAAATTTGAAATGGAGTTTTTTCGGAATTTTGGAAAATTGTTAGATTTTAGAAACATTCGAAAATTTTAATGAAAAAATTCCAAGTTTTTCGGAAATTTGAAAATTTGTAGTATAACAACAAATTCTTACATTTTGAGGTTTTCATAAAAATTTGAATATTTTGGGTTTTTCGCAAAATTTGACATTCAGTGTTTTATAAAAATTACCAACATTGTTAGTTTCTGGAAAAAATCAAAAATATCGGGTTTTCTGACAATTCAAAAATGTTAAAGTTTTTTCGAAAATTTTGGAAATTGTTAGATTTTAGAAACATTCGTAAATTTTAAGTTTTTTTCAATGAAAAAAAAATTTTTTTGGAAATTTGAAAATTTGTAGTTCTATAGCAGATTTGCGAATTTTGAGTTTTTCTACAAATTTGAATATTTTGGGTTTTTCGAAAATTTTTACTTTTAGCTAGTATTTTATGAAAATTGCGAAAATTGTTAGTTTTTGAAAACAATCGAAAATCTTGATTTCTTTTTTATTGTGAAAATTTGATGTTTTTCACAAAAATTTGAAGAATTTTGAACTTTTCGACAAATTTGAGAGTCGACGTTTCTCGAAAAATTCGAATTTTTTGAAAATTTTGAAAATCTTCAAGTTTTTTGGAAATTCGTAAAATTGTGTGTCCTTTTAAAAACATGAAAATCTTAAGTTTTTCGAAAGATTCCAAAATTGTATGTTTTTATTCCAATTTCAAAATTGTAATGTTTTGAAACATTCGAAAATTTTGATTTCTTAGAAAATCACTCGAATTCTAAAATTTTTTGTAATTTGTCGAGTTCGAAATTATTCGAAAATTCCGGATATTTTGAGTTCCTCGAAAAATTAAAAAAATGTGACTTTTAAAAGATTTGAAAAGTTTCAAAGTTTTTTGAAAAACTAAGAAATTTCGATTTGTTTGAGAAACTTTTCGTCGCCCCAAAAAAAGCGACGAGAAAACGTTACCCTCGACTGGCTAGAGTCTTTTTCGCTAAACGACTGCTCGTATAAGAGAGAAAAGGACAGTTGCGTAACTTCCCATCCCTGTTTTTCTTGCCTATAAATATCCCAAATTCGGTACATGTCTAGAAAAGAGTTCACATCAATCCAAATGTTGAATTTCCACCCTTGAAAAAATATTGTAGGAATCAAATGCGGTTTAAATATGACGTTGGTGAAAGAGCGCGTGCACTGGTAACTGCCGGTCTCTTTGGTACTTGGGCCGGCCAACGTTGAGATCGTGGCACTCGTAGACGTTGGCCACGGCGTTTCTGCGTGCCGAAACGCCGCAGAAACGCCGGGTTACTTGTTATTCCATGGGGTGGTGCTTGCCCCCGCAGAGGCCGCATTGCGCGCAACACCAGTAAAAGCACCTCAGGGGTGGGTAAATGCATAAACAAGGGACGAAAACGGATAGGATGGCCAGGCCCAGCCAACGGCGCCCGCAACCCTCTTCCGCGTGGCAGCTGTAAAAATTGTGATTTGCATATTCTTTTTGTTTTTTAAATATTTTACGTGAAAACGGTAGAGAAGACGGTGGTCATTGATGTGTGAGGGAGTGATGGCCAACTTTGGCGATTTTTTTGCAAGCCGAAAAACACCTAAACCCTTCAAAACTTCGAAGTTTTCAGAAACTTCCAAATACTGGAAAACTTCAGTATTCTTGCGAATTCGTCAAAACTTCACAAAATCAAAAAACTTTGGGAAATTACAAACTTCAACATTTCAAACTTCAAAAAGATGTTTAAAACTTGAAAATCCATCAAAATTCGTAAAAACTCAAAAGTTGTCGAAATTACTGAAACCTTGAAAACTGAAAAGCTTAGCAAATTTGTAACTTCGGAAATCTTCCAAACTTCGAAATTTTCGTAATTTTTGAGCCTCAGAGTTTCAAAAATTTCCAAAACTGAAAAACTTTCGGATTATTCAAAACTTTGGAAATCTAAATACTTAAGGACTTTCCATACTTGAAAATTGTAGAAAAATTGTAAGTAATAAAAAATTTCTCAATTACGAAACTTTAGAATACTGTATGAACTTGAAACTACTGGAATTTTGAAAATTGCTGAAATTACGAAATTTTGAGATTTTTAGGAGTTTTTTGGGGATTTGACAATGTTCTTTTCATTCTGTGAAATTTTCGATATTCCTTGAATGCTCAACATTTTTCAAATTTTTGATAGACTATAAATGTTCTAAATTTCTGTTATTCGTAGAATTCCTGGAATTTTCACTGTTCTGAAACTTTCTCAAATTCTCCAAATTTCGGGAATTTATGTAATTCTTTAACTTTGTGGAATTTTCAGAATTTATGTACATTCTTAAAAATCCTTAGATTCTTGGACCTTTCAAAATTCATCAACATTTAAAAATTCTGAGACTTTTGGATTCCTTCCAAAATGTTCATCTTTTTCGAAGTTCCTAGAATATTTAAAATTATCAGAATTTCCCCAATTTTCAAAATTCATAAAATGTCAAGAATTCTTCAAATTTTTGAAATTTTCATAATTCTTCAACTGTTCGGAAGTTTCACAATATTCAAAATTTCTGAAATTTGCCGAATTTCTAGAACTTCTGTAATTCTTCAACTTTTCAGATTGCTCACAATTTTCAGAATTTCTAAAATATTCTCAAAAGTCCCTAAATTCTGAAATTATTTCAAAATCCATTGAAATTGTCAAATTCTAAGTATTTTAGATTTTCGAAATCATAATCATTTTCGAAGTTTCAAAACATTGAAAATTCTCATAATTTCCCTGATTTTAGAAATTTCTAGCATTTCAAAAAGTCTCTAGATTTCCCAATTTTTTCGAAAAATCGACTTTCCAAAGTTCTCACAGTTTTCGAAATATCCAACATTCTCAAAATTTTCAAAATCCTCAAAAATTCCTGAGTTCTTTAAACCTTACGAATTTTCCCCAATATTTGAAAATTTTCATAATTATCAAAATTTGCGGAATTTACATAATTTACAAAATTGCAGAAATTATTATTCTCCAAATCTCCGAAATTTTTATAGTCCTCTAAATTTTCACAATTTTCAACATTCAAAACTTCCATAAATTACAAATATTTCAAAATGTTGAAATAACTGTACACAAATTTTAAAATTTTAAAAATCTTCGATTCTCGAAATTTCCAGAATATTCAAAATTCCTAATATTTTGAAAATTCTCAAAAATTTCCATAATTCTTAAAACTTATTACATTTCCAAAATTCACACGATTTTTTCGATTCTCAA